>BQNB010012446.1:0-75775 GCA_026074375.1 Tanacetum coccineum
TGGAAGAAAGCTTGAATCTACTCAAGAAAGGATTGCTGGTTCAGGGGGAAGTTATGGAAGCGTCTAAAAGAAGAAGAAGAAGCAAGCTTGACTACTAAATTCAACAACTTTCCAAAGACTTAAGTGGAGGATCTAGGATTATTACAGAGGTTCCCGATGAGTCAAATGACAATTTTGGCAGCTCAAGCCGCTCACTTTTCTAGATTTGATGATGAAGTTCAAGACGTCTCCAGTGATGAGGAAAACAAAGCTGATGACAACAAAGCCGATGCATAAGTTGCAGAGAAACAAGCTTGAGATGAACATCCAGTTTAACTCTATCATCTGCTGAACACAAGATTCAGTCAATGGTGGATGTTTCCATTTATCAAGAGGACCCAACTATCCAAAGAACTCCACTTATTGACAATGTTATCTCAATGGTTACTGAAAAGACAGCATCAACACTCACACCACCAACTATATACGCTTAAGTTACAAATGTGTCTGAATCTGTCTCGTCCTCGAAGTTTGAGCAAAGACTTTTAGAAGTTGAAATGAAAGTTAAAGCAATGCCAAAGAGAGCTTAGATAGAGAAAATGGACTGATGAAATGGTACAAATGATTGTCAACCTCTTGCTAGAAAGATGGTTCAAGAGAAGCTTGGAATGCTTTGTTGGTGGAAGGGATACTTGAGACGGACTACAGGCTAATGCAACGGACAATATGACTTGGTCATACTCAGTCTTCTCTCATAACAGGTCATGTCTCATAGTCTTATCTTGTGAATATGTACATATATAGTGTATAATATTTAGTATATATGTGTTAAGTATATTTTTTCATGAATTTTTTCACTAAACTCAAAATCTTTCAAAATATGTACTCAACACTATATTCTACCCTCATAAATTGAGGGGGAGCATTAAAATGTTCCTAATAAGTATGCTAATTAGTAACATTTTTCTCCTTAGTTTCTTATTTTGAATCAATTGATATCTAAAATATCAAGAGATTTGACATTTTTGATAAGGGGAGAAAATATGATTAAAATATACAACTTGTAATATGTGATCTATAAAGACTCAAGTGCAATCTCCTTCCTCTTCATGCTAACCAATTTTGGTTATCGATGCATGTGTTGAGGGGGAGCATTTCTGAAAAGAAAATATCAAGGTACAAATGTTTTGATTTATATATCACAAGTACTGTTGCAGTTGTCGTACGGGACTTCTACAAGAAGTTTTACAACTCCCCAGGCAGTGTACCTAACCGTTGTAGTGTAGTATAGGCAAGGCTCGGGGGTTGTTATCGTTCTTTAGGGGAATAGCATTGTAAAGGCCGGATCGAATGTTTACTAAGGTCTAAAGGTTGAAGGAAGATTCTTTTTGTGTTTTTATATTTAATGAAAGCAAGTAAATTTTGGTTTTAGAGAGGTTTTGGTTTTAAGCTAATTAATTACTAATAAACTAAATAACAATTATACAATGAAGCGTATTCATCTGGGGTGCACTACTCCTTGCTAGCTATCCAATTCTACCTATTGCTTTGTTACACTTGAGATGTAATGTGTAAGTATTTTCTAGGTCATGAACGGATTACACAAACCCGCCGTCTATGTAATATTCTATTAGGGCAATGTACAAGTAAGGTAGTATGAAGACTATTACAAGGCCCCTAAGAGTATATTACATGCAATTGAAATATCTTAAGAGGGATCAAGCATATAAGGGGTAAGGTAGTATGAAGACTGTTACCCATGGTATCCTTTCTACACAATCACGTTTCCCTAGACATATCAATAATGATACAGACAAAAGCTGGTTTTCTAGAGCCTAACACACACATCCATCAACAAGAAGCAATAGGAAACAAGAATTATAAACTATAATCAATTTGACTCATTGAATCTGCCACAAACAACAAGATCTAATCAATTAATGATAAGGTTCATGCATTCTTAAATAAATACTAGATGAATTAGCTAAGCATACTCAAGCAAGAGAAATCATAATCAATAAACAGAATTGAAGACATGAATTAAGATAGATATGATAATCAAACCATTACAAAATATTTATGGATTGAATTAGGTCTTCTAAGTTAGTGGAAAAACACCTACCTAAACCCTAGAATCGAACTTAAGGTTGGGAGCTTGATAAAAAAAAGTTATGAGGTTGTATTTATAGGCAAAACCTAAACCGACCTTCATGACGGCGTCACCAATGTACTGACGCCGTCGCTTCGTAAATCATGACGATGTCGCTTTATGCTTGCGAGGCCGTCTCCACGCTCTGTAAGCATAATCTTTAAGAGATTTTGGTATAGGTCTGTAGTCTTGTCCGTTTCTTCTCCAAATGAGCCAAAGTCACGTGTATTCCTCCAAATGCCTTCCAAATGCTAATTACCTGAAAAGGAACGATTAAGTACATGTTTTGGGCATAAATGCACGATTTAGGGGGTTAAATGATCCTGAAAAAGTGTATAAAATGAGACCTCATCAAATACCCTACACTTGGGATTTGCTTGTCCTCAAGCAAATGGGCTTTTCTACCTAGACAATATCAATATAAGGGTCATTTAGCCTACTCTTTAAAAGTATTTTACAACACAACCTTCTATACCTCATAATTAAAATCACGGAAAGTATATACTAGCACCTCACATAAGTGTTTGGGATTCTCTCTTTCACTCGGATGTATAATAAATTATAACATAATGGGGAAATGGAAAATCAACACTCATTACCTGTCATAGCATATAAATTACCACAGGCTTGGTAAAGGATCAAACCTCCACCGCTAGGTGCAAGCATTATTTATTACTATCTAAGTGGTCTTTTAAAGGGTTGTGGGGTGTAGGTGTAGGTGTAGGATAACATATAATGGGAAACAGAAACGGATGGGATAGATTTGGGTGGTGACTTTGGGTGAATTTGGAGTAGAAGGGTTAGCTAATTATTTATACGAATACACGCTGGTTTTGTTGCAAAGCCAAGACTCGGACGGAGATATACAAACTCTACACAACTATACATCAATCTCTCTCTTTTTATTTTCTCTTTTTCTATTTTTTTGAATAACATAATACATCATAACATGGGGTTTATAACACGTACCCTTACACTTGAGCTTTTACATGCTCGATATTTACAATCTAACTAATGACCCGATTTGAGGTGGTTCAAAATAACATGGAGATTATCTAACAAACATATGGGGGTATTGATTTAACTTTTCTTCCCTATTCTTCTGCGAAATAAATACTACCATGAATCCTAATCGTCTCAAAATAGTATTTACAAGGATAAGGACTTAGCAACCGTGTACTCAATAATTAACTTGGGTTAAACCTAACAATGTACTAAAAGCGAGTACATACAAGGTAGGCTAAGGCGATATGGGTGTAACGATTGGTTTAAGGGTGACAATGCTCTTCATTAATAGTCTGGCTTAATTAGAAAATTATGAGAACCGTTGAAAAGGATTGGCTCTAAGGGTTGTACTAGGGGTATCCTGCACTAAAAATGAGTGCATGGCAAGGGTGTGGGATAGTTATATGATCGGTGTGACCATAATAACAATTACAGGTTTAAACATGGGTTAATCTAGTGCCTCTTATCTAGCAAATCCTAAAACTTACTATGCGTTTGGAATGCATCACAAAAACAAGTTCTAGAATTTAATATACTACCGGTACACTCATATAGTTTAAACCAATCTCAACGCTCCAGAAAAGGCGACAAAACCACATATACACATCTGTAATGACAGAATAGATACACATGATTGCTCACTCCTTAACTCGAGAAAGCTAAAGTTATAAACTATCTTGGGTATCAATAGTGGATACCCGAATTCCTATAGATCTAAAGGCGAACCTCACATTTTTGGGGTGGAATTTTGAGGGTTTTTGTGCTAGTCATACACATTCCTATCCATGAGATGCTATTAATACTCGGTTTTCATCGGTATGTGTCATAATTTTTTTTAAATTTAGGTCAAAATCACCTTTTTATGCTATGTTTTGGTATATTACCCATCATTTTAAGAAACAAAGCAAATGGCAAGTGAAAGAATAGTTTCTAAGGCTTATTTTCTCCTTACACTTAAGTTGAAGATTGTCCCCAATGTTCTATAGAAGTACCCGTAAAAACGAATAAAGGGAAAAGAAAACAAGTAAAAGAAACTAGTACTCCCCTGGTTTGCTCAATAATGGAGAAGAAACATGTGATAACTCGTTAAATAGTCCTCCAAGAATCATCCAATGAAACTTCCTAAGAACTTTCAAGCTTCTTCTCATCAAATATAACTTGTAATCAAAGACAAAGATAACTACACTAAGCGTAAAATCCACGGGTGAACAATAAAAACACCTCATTAACTAAGTTTAGACTATATGACATCAATAAAGATAGAATGAGAGTAATGTCATAATCATAAGTTTTTGCATATTTACAAAAGACTTACATATTTTAGATGTTACACAAGTTATATTTTAAAAAATACTCTAAAATTTTGAATTTTCTAGTAGCTGGCTTCATGACGCCATCAGGAATATCCTGACGTAGTTACAGAGGTCCAAGCTGGACTGGTCCCTCCAATCTGCCGTGCCGTCTCCACCTCTATGAAAAATCACTTAGTTTTTGATTGAAAAAATTTCCTGTACGCAATCTTCTAAGTTATTTCCTGTACCAAATATTGCATAAAACCTGAGATTTGACAATACAATCACATGACTCGAAACAAACACACAAGACATAGAAGAACCAAATCACGCATGACACACTTAATATGCAAGAAGTAAAAGATTGGGTTGCCTCCCAACAAGCGCTTGTTTTTGTTCGAGTTATGAGCCTGACTCTACGCTTATTTGACGCGTAAAAGGTGGGTCTCCCCTACACTTGAGGTTAAGTGTGGGTGATAGTAGTGATTACACTCATTTTGTAGAGTATGCCACGTGGGGTGAAGGTGGTGTATTAATGATCGAGGGTTCTACTACCTTCATCCTAAAAGTTACCCGTATCCTTTGGTTTGATGGGTGGATTTGAAGTTGGAGAAAAATTATGACAAATAATCGAGGTTATGTCATCCTCATAGAGATTATGCTCTAATGATTCTTTATCCATTCTGGTTCCTATCATCTTTATCTCGACTTCATCTTCATCTTCGTACTCAAGCTTATTTTCCTCAAATGAATGAAGTATTGGCATTTTGAGGTTGGAATTTAGGTGTTGGGATAGGGTTCCTATAGTGTTCTATAGAAGTACCCGTTAAAAATGAATAAGAGGAAAAGAAAACAAGTAAAAGAAACTAGTACTCCCCTGGTTTGCTTAATAATGAAGAAGAAACATGCGATAACTGGTTAAATCGTCCTCCAAGAATCATCCAATGAAACTTCCTAAGAACTTCCAAGCTTCTTCTGATCAAATATAACCTGTAATCAAAGACAAAGACAACTACACCAAGCATAAAATCCACATGTGAACGATAAATACAGCCTCATTAACTAAGTTTAGACTCTATGAAAGCAATAAAGATAGGATGAGAGTAATGTCATAATCATAGGTTTTTGCAGATTTACAAAAGAATTACATATTTTAGATGTTACACAAGTTATATTTTAAAAAATACTTAAAATTATTGATTTTTCTAGTAGCTGGCCTCATGACGCCGTCAGGAATATCCTGACGTCATTACAGAGGTCGAGCTGACAGCGTCGCATACAATTTGTGACGCCGTCTCCACACTCTGTGAAAATTTACTTTTTGTTTTTGATGAAAAATTTCCAGTACCTAATCTTCCAAGTTATTTCATGTACCAAATACTGCATAAAACTTGAGATTTTACAATACAATCATATGAATCGAAACAAACACACAAGATATACAAGACACACAAAACACCCAAGACACACCTTGATGTTGTTAGAACATAAAGATATTATTTCGAAGTTTAGCAGTTCTGTCTGGTGGGAAAAATTATGCGAGGAAACGAGTGGGGAGATCATCCCAAGTCGAGATGGATCCCACGGGTAGACGATCAAGCCAATTCATAGCTTTATCATGAAGAGTAAAGCAGAATAGACGCAAACGAGTGGTATTTCTTGTAGCACCATTAAGGTCAATGGAGTCTACAATCTTGAGAAAGTCCTTAAGATGTTGGATTGGGTCTTTGGATATAAGTCCATGGAAAGCACATCTATTTTACACCAACTGGATGGTGTCGGATTGCAAGGGGGACACCTTGGTTCCTTTGGGAAGCTTAATTGCGTTTCCATAGCCCTTGTGGCTAGGTCGGGAGTACTCTCCTAAGGTACGGGGTCGGTTTGAATTTTTGTCTCCCATGATGGTCAACGAAAGAGTAGGTTTGGTTACGAACAGAAGGAATAAAGAAGAGATAGACTAAAAGAAAGCTACTTGTCTAGAAATTAAATCTCACTTGATAGGAATCTTGTGAGTAGACCTAAGCTAGATTGAATTTGAAACCTACACTATTCCCTGACAGCGGCACCAAAAACTTGATGCGGTTATCATAAGGGACTTCTACAAGAAGTTTTACAACTCCATAGGCAGTGTACCTAACTATTGTAGTGTAGTATAGGCAAGGTGATGAATATCTAATAACATACTTGATGAGGGAAAGAGAGGTATTTCTAGAGAGAGTGGTTGGATGAACACTTTAGAGAGAGAAAGTAAACATGAAAGAAAAATGCATTAAGTGTATGTGTAAAATGAATAACCAACACCCTCTCCAAGGCATAGAGAGGGTTTATATACTTCCTATGACCGGTTAATGGACATGGCTTTCATGGGCTTTCCATGGACCTTGGACTAACTAGCCTAGTAAGTTTCCAAAAATAACTAAACAAGCTATCTAATGATATCTATGGAAGTGACCGACACTTTCATGTTCCTAATAATCTCCCCCTAAGGGAGGTCACTCCATTTTACAAAAGCTTAAACCTAACATACTATGAAGGACTTTGTTCTTATTCTCATAGACTTCTTTTTTCTTTTTCATTTTCTTTTGAATATGGAGTAGTGATCATTGTCTTTAGGCTTGAGCTTGTTCTTTTAGCTTGACTTGAGTGTGAATATGTGATCTTGAGCATCTTGATATCATCAACCAAACATAATCTCTTTTCGCCTTCTCATAAAATTTGCCATCTTGTGAACTTGTGACTTTTGAACTGACATGCTCATACCTTTCTTGATTTATCAACTTGAACAGCTTTAACGATGCATCTTTCTTGATGTTCTTTAACTTTAACACTTCGTCACGTCGAGAAGGACGTATGATATCAGAGTATCAGAAGTCTTAAAACATGTACTTGAGCTTTCATGATGTTTTTATATTTGTCGGTCGGGTGTGAGCATGTGGCTATGAATCATGACTCGTTAGGGATCAGTTGCACCAATCATCGGGAGCACCTACAGGTTTAGGTTAGTGACAATCAACAGATATGGATGAGAGTGTCTTTGTCACTTAATCGAATATGGTTGCAATAACCATGGTTCCCTATTGATCAGTATAAATATTGCCTGTGATCAGGTAGAATTTTGAAGA
This sequence comes from Tanacetum coccineum, assembly GCA_026074375.1. Classification (NCBI taxonomy): domain Eukaryota; kingdom Viridiplantae; phylum Streptophyta; class Magnoliopsida; order Asterales; family Asteraceae; genus Tanacetum; species Tanacetum coccineum. The sequence continues at coordinate 7,548 of BQNB010012446.1, forward strand.
ATCTCCTTAACAGGGTTTCGTAGTTGCTCTAGACGTTCTCATTACCAGAGCGTCTTAAAGCTAATAACACGGTATGAGTGAACCAGCAAGACGAGGTCTCACCGATTGAATAGAAAAATCGATTTGAAAATCAATCGACTTATCACTTGCTAAAGTGTTTTTTGTGACACATCGAGAGTGTAAATCATTTCAAAAATTCACCATCAACCGTCAATTCATTTCCTGGAACAAGTTTGATTTATATAGAGTCGCACCATCATTTCTTTCCAGTTGTCACAAGCTTGATTCGTATAGAATCACACAAGTCACCTACCGTGAGCTTGTTTGATGTTGGCTCAAGCAGGATTTCCATCTTCACTGTGATTATTTGAGTATTACTCTGATGTTCTGGCAAAATCACAAGGGTAATGTGTAGGACTCTTTATATATTTCTCGTTATTCACATTGTGTGAGATAGCAAGCATAATTTTGACAAGTTTCCTAATGAGATTTACGGATGATCTGTTTTGGCTCTAGACTCAATAATGCACTTTGGTTTTAGTGATTGGAGGCTGGAGCAGACTGCCACCTTTTCAATGCCAACTAACTCAGAGTGAGAAAGTTGTTAGAAATGCATGTAATCTCTGTGAGACATGAAACAAAAATATTTTGAGAGATTCTGAGTGGCTAGGGAGGGTTGTGCATTGCATCACTAGGTCCATGATGTCAGACTTCAATGTCAGCAATCATCTTTGTGATTCTTGACAGCAGATGTATTGACCCGATTTCTGCCTAAGTGTAAGGAGGGCTTCTTTCTTTTCACCCTTTATCTTCACTTTTCTTTTTAATTCTTCAACCCCTTTAGCGCTTACCGAGACTTCATAACTAGTACCTTGGTGTGTTTATTCCAGTACTAGCTCCATCTCAGTTGGTACTTTTCCCTTATTCTCACTTTTACTCCTTTTTTCATACCTAAGGACTTCTATACTATCTAGTGAAATATCCCTGGGTAGATCCCTCTGGTTTTGGCTAGATCATGGGAATGAATACCTAAACTTAACCACCTTATAACTCCAATACAGTAAATTAAATGGTCGGTCTTTGGTACTTCCACATTTTTGCCAACACGTAACCATTTTCTCCCCCTTTTATATGTGCATCGATTAATCAAAAGAGTTTAGCACATATATGGGATAGTGTACACTTGAGATCTTAAAATCACATTCTTTAATCATATATTTTAATCACATCTTCTCCTCTTATCAAAAATGTTAAATCTCTTGATATTTTGGATATCAATTGATTCAAATATTCATGGTTTCGGGGAAAGAATGTCCAATTATTAATCAAGCCGATTATTGGAACATTTTAATGCTCCCCCTCAATATTTAAGGGTACATAAGACAGTGATGACTACAATAATTTGATAAATTTTGAATTTACTAAGAAGTTCTTAAAAACTTTGTACTCGAGCACTTATTATTATCACCATAAGTCTATACTACTTATTTACATATTCACAAGTATATTATGTACGAGGATAGACCTGATATATGATAACAGCATATGACAAGTCATATGGTCCTTTCCAGTAGCCGTAGGTCACCCCCGTAATGTCTTCCACCAACAAACTTTTCCAAGTTCCTCATCAATCTTCTATCTCTGAGCTTCCTATCGACAGCCTTGATCATCACACGAGCTCTTTGCTTGTCTTGTTTACTCTATTTTCTCTTAGGCAAGTAATCCATCTCAATCCCTCGGTCAATATCATTGAGAGCAGTACGAACATGGTTTAGTGTGCCATCACTGAACTTATGAAGTTCATAAGTGCGCATCAGACGATTTCTATTCATTTCATCTTCATAGATAATGCCTTGGATATTAGGGTAAGCGGTGTAGGGAGTCATTCTTTTGATATCTGAACGGTATGTGTTTGGCTTTGTAAGATTGATCTTTTCTGGTAGCTTTTAACTCCAAATTGTAGATTTTCCACGCATTCTTGAATGACGATTCGTCTAGTGAACATTTATAAAGCTACATTCAGTGCATACCGTTCTTTTAAGTTAAGGTTGGCCAGCTTATCTTGAACAAGGAGAAGTAACATATCTTCAATGTCTTATCGACGAAGTATTTTGAAGTCGCCTTCTCTAAACTTGTATAGCTGATCGTCTTGTCTTCGAACAATAATCTCTTCTAGATGACCGTAACCAAAAAACTACATGATATTGAGGCTGGTCACTACAATAATCATGTGTCTGGAGTAGACGTCTTTTGATGATTCCATGTTGGAGGCATATCCATAGAATTTCTGACGTTTTGGACCCCAGTGATAAGTTCCCTAGTAAGCATGCTTGTCGTAGATAACTTTTACCGGACTCCATATTCTAGAAACCTTGTCTTCAATCCATTTTACTTGACCATAATCAGCAGCCTTCGTCTTGGTGATGGAAGTGGTGTATTTTTGACTTGAGCTCCCTCCTGTAAGATATTCAAGATCATTGTTTATGAAGTGATCTAAGAGGATAACTTGACGACCTCGTTCGTTCAGAATTAATGGAAAGGGCTTGCTGAGATCATGGGGATATGGCTTCCCTTCAGGATTGTGCAAGTCTAACCGATCATTGGTAGCTTTAAATACTTCTTCCAAGTGGTACTCCAATTCCACTACACTCTTGCACGTGCCTTTTATAAGATCATATGTTGGGCCAGTCAATACTTCTTAAGTCATTTTATCAATTTTGAGCCGGTATATTATGAAGGCAGAGAAGTCAATGGGAGTAGCCAAGAATTCATTGAATGAAGATTGAGTACTTGCAGCTTAAGCCATTTGTGTGATCCATGGTTAAGGTGGTCGGTTGTCAACAGTCTTTGTTTTGTGCCATTCACGATCAGGAGCTGGAGAGCTTGATGGATTCCACTGACTTTCATCATCATCTGGTGCCTCTTGTACAAGAGTTTCATCATCATTTCCTGTGTTGAACTCTTGAAGTGATTGATCTTCTAAATCATCAACTTCTTGAACATGCTCCTCTGCATGAGCAGACTTCCTGAAGACTTTGGTTGAGATCTAGCAGCACCTTTTGAAGAACTTGTGGACTTTGATTCCTTATGTGTCGGTTCTTTTGATGACTCATCTTCTTTGCCTGATCTCCTTCTCTTCGACCCTCGGTTTGATCCAACGGAGGGGTCTTCATCCTTGTCTTGATCATCTCATCCTCTTTTCAGTGTGACAACATCACCATATGAGGAAATGATGTCTTTGTCAGAGTTGTACGATTTAACCAATGCTTTGTAGAGATCCTTTTGAACGTCTGACCTATCATTTGATTTATTGGTCTCCATTTTGTCAATGAGAATCTTTTTCAACTCGAATTCTAATAGTGAAGCTGCTACCGCGTAAGACGTTTGAGGTTGATTGGTTGATCTAACCAACACTTCAGCTTCTAGATATTCTGTTACATATTTCTCAATCTTTGACATGATCTTAGAGACTTGAGCTTGAACCTGCTCTTTGATTATTGCTTTCATGGTTGAGTCTACCTGATTGAGAAATTCATGATTCTCAGCTTGAGCTTCTTCTCTAAGCTTGTTTGTTTGTAGTTGAACAACCACATCTACTGTTTCTTTCATCTTGGAAGCAAGGTAGTTATCAACAATGCCCAAAATTGAGGAGACATCTTCAACAAATTGCTTGGTTTGTTTAAACTCAGACATTTCAGTTTCCATGCGGATACCTGTTGTTCAAACCAGAATAAAGATGCGAAGTTAGGAATATCTGGCAATGTCATTGTTAGAATAGTTGTTGTTGTTGTGGAATTTGATGTTTGTTGTAGAGGTAGAGTGTTAGGAATAGGTGGTTGAGGAATTGTTGTATCAGAAGAAGGTGTCTCAACAGCAACGGAAGCTGGTAAATTGACAAGAGTACGTGGCTGAATGTTTTGATTTAAGATTGAGTTAATACCTGTGTCTGGAGAAAGGTTAATGAACTTTGACACCAAGTCTGATGAAACAAAAGAACTTTGTTGTTGCACTATTGGAGGCTCAGTAGTTAGAGTCACATGAGCATCTTCTATGTTTTTTTTTGCTTGAGCATCTGTCATTTTAGTATCACTTCTTTCTAGGTTAACATTCACATCTCTGTACAGATCATCCTCTTCGTCTTGTTCATGTTCACCTTCCTTATCCTTATCATCACCCTCTTTATTTTCTTCTTCATCAGTGAGTTCATAGTCTGGTGGTGTTGACACTCTCTGATCAGAAGACACTTCTTCATCATCTGCTTTTTCTTTTTCTTCTTCTTGATTGTCTGCTTTATAAGTTGACAAGTTAGAATGAGTAATATTATCTCCATCATTATCAGATTCAGTTTCTTCACTGTCATCTTTCAAGTCTGACTCTTTTACATCATCTTCATCGTCTTGACTAAATTTTCAAGATTCTTCTTCACTCTATGAGTTATATTTAGGTACATCAGGAACCTCTGGTTTGACACCAACTCCTTCATTTGTACCAGTTACCTTTTGTTGTTGCTCATCAGGAACCTATGACTGAATGTCAACTCCATCACCCGAGCCACTTGCGTGAGACATGTGAAAGTCTTTCTTGCTTCTCTTGGTAGCCAACTTAATTTGTTTAGCCTCAGTTAATGCAACCTCAGATAGTACAGCTAATCCTTTGGTTTTTGGCATCGTAGCAGGTTGCTTCTTCTTGTCTGTTTTAGCCGCCTTTGCTGAAGATTTGAGTCTGGAACCTTTAGAAGTAGGAGCAGTCTTCTTCTTGGGAGATGTGTTAGACTCAGCTTTCTTTCGAACGTACTTTTCTTTTAAGGTTTTCTCTCCAATAGCATAAACATAGTAAGTCTAATAAGCTATAGACTCCAACATTTCTTGATTTGTTAAGTGTTGTGGGAGAATGGCACCATATACCTGAGTCTTTTCATGTCTGGAAACACATCTCATAGAGGTAAACATTATGTCACCACGAGCAGTATGCCAAAACATCTTGTTCCTTATTGAAATAGACTGATCCTTTGACATGAAGTAATCAATGATGACTTTTGTGAATCTCGAGTATAACATCTTGTTGGTTTTCTTAGTATCTTTGTTTTCTACCTAGAACAAGAAGTCTTCCTAGAGTAGATACACATATTGATGTTCTTATTATTGTACATACCCTAGAGAATTTGAGCACAGGACAGACAAATCTTTTCATATGCAGTATCTTTTCCACTTAGACATTTGTTGATGATGGTGGCAATTGCTCTCCATGGTTGATGTAGGTAGTCAATACTTACGTCAGTGATGTAGTGAATGTCTCCAGAGTGCCCAAGATCTCTTAAGAAAGAGAGAATATCATGTTCCAGTAGGGGTTCTTCAAACCGTTATCCTGGAACCTTAGGGAAAATCTAAATAATTTCTCTAAATACTTCAACATCGAGAGAGAATTTCTTCTTGTTAATCGTGAATCTGATAGATGACTTATGAACAGTGACAGTAGCCTAGAATTCTTGCATGTAAATGGCAGGAACCTCTACAGTGATCAGGAATGCTTGATAGAAAGGGGTGAGAGCAAGAGCATCTAGCACGACTTGAAATGTAGCTTCCTTTGGTTTGATGTCTGTTTTGAGTCGCATGTTGCATTTCCCGAACTCAAGACGATCCGCAGGAGCAACAAGAGCATCATCAAGGGCCTTTTGTTGAGCTTGAGTGGTATTCATGATTCTGCTAAGATTTGACCAATATAGTTCATGTATATAATCAATTTTATATATAACACACTATAAGGCCTTTGATTATTGAACACTTAAGCTTGATTCATGAAGTGTTATCTAGTGATTAGGCACATTAAGGCTTGAAGCATTTTTGACTAAGATCAAATTATCTGAAGGGCAACTTAATTGGGAAAGCCTACTTAACTTAATTAGATTGCAAAATTAACCAATTGTAATTAGCTACCTAACTTGAGTTTTAAATTGCTTTCAGAAAAATCATCTTAAAAAGTTGCTAACACCCCTTAAGAGTAGTGTTAAAACTATCTCCTAAAAGCATGTTGTTAATCGTCCTAAAGCATCGTTGTTAACTGCCTCCTAAAGGGGGTTGTTAAAACGTGCCTCCTAAAGGGGCGTCATTTTGCTCGCTCCCCCCGCCTCTAAGGGGGTTGTTAAACCGCCTCCTGAAGGAGTTGTTAAACAGCCTCCTGAAGGGGTTGTTAAACCGCCTCCATTCCTTACTTTTTCTCAAGCATGATCTTTTTATGCACTCATATTTGTTCATTTAATATACTTTACATATGAATAACACTTAGGAACATATATAACATTGATTAGCCACAGAGTCATCAGAAACCAACAATAACGAGCATATTTTATCATTTTGAAGCATTCGAACATGAAACAACACACAAGAAATGCCTTTTAGGGCTCAAACATATTCAAGGATACATATACTCATTTAATAACACGAAACCCACAAACAATTTTCACTAAATCCCTAAACCTCAATTTTTCGAGAACAATAATTAAGCAAGACCTAATCAAATGTAATCCAAATTGAAAACTGTTTTAGACGAGTGGAATACACACCTAAACAAGGAAAACCCCTCAAACAATTTGAAGTTTTACACACTTTTAATTTTGAGAAACCCTAATTCAAGATTTAGGGTTTTCGAGTTCAAAAGTGAATGAAATCTCAATTCCTTTGAGGAATGAGTTGTTTAGGAGGTGTAGAACATGTTCCTTTTTGTACCTTAAGCGTGAAAACAACTGGTAATGGATATCACGTAGTGGCGATTTTGAGTTTGTAAGGGAAGGAAAATTTTAAAAAGTAAGTGTGTGTTTGTGTGTGAAAGGGACGAGGTGGGTTGGGTGGGTTTATTAAAAAAAATTTATTTTGACACATTTGGCCCCTAAAGTTTCATAACCCTTTTATTTTTCAATTATAAGTTATATCAGGAAAATAAAGTTTAACAAATGGCACAAGTAGTTCCTGATGTTTTTAACTAGTCTACCTAAAAACTTATGTTTGCATATTTACTCCCTACAGGCATAAACACATAACATTTAAGGCACATATAAGCTAAACTCAATTAACTTTCCTTAAAAAATGATATTTTATTATTGTTTAAAACCCTTTTTCTTTTAATCACATTATCATTATGAAGAAGATATTTGACATTTTCTCCCCCTCAAACAATGACCCATTTTTTAGTTAAAGAGCAGTAGTCATTGTTTGAGTGGTCAAATGTTTTTGAAAAAGCATTTTCAGATGACTTAATGTTTTATTTTGAAAATCAAACACCAATAAAATAAGATTTCTCTTATTTTCACACATAAGTGCACTGACACGTACACTTATGGTATATAGAAAGCACGGGTTGTGTTGCAAAGTAAACACAAGCCTTTGCATGGTCATGAAGTAGACCATGCCCGAGAATAATTCCCGTTATTAGGTCAAGTTTTCTTTTTGAGATACTTGCCTTTAAGATGATGACCGAGTTGCTATCTGAAATAATAGCAAGCCATTTTTTCCATGTTTTAAAAACTTTTGAACTTTTGCTCGAACTTTATTTACAGCATCGTATCATTATTAAATGACATTTCTAAGACCGTAAATGTTATCGATTTTCAGAAGACATGCTATTATTACCTCTTTTTTTATATTTTTCTTATTTTTTTAATTTTTTATTTGGTTTTAAGGGTTTTATATTTTTGTATTTTGTTTTTATAAAGGTTTTCTGAAAATGAAAAATCTTTTTGGTTTTTCTGGTTTTTAATATATATACATATTATATACAGGATATTTGAATAGGTACCACCACTATTCTTCAGCTTCATTTGCCAATTGTTTTAGTGTCTCCGGCGTAAAACTTCGCATTCCCAGCTTGTTGATAAGAAATTCAATTTTTGCTCTGCCATTGGATTTAGTGAAGATGTCCGCTAGCTGATACTCCGTATTGACAAAGTAAAGCTCTACTACTTAGTTCTCTACTTGCTCTTTTATGAAGTGGAATCTGATGTTAATATATTTTGATCGAGAATGTTAAACATTGTTGCAGCATAAGGAAATAGTGCTTTTGTTATCACAGTACATTGAAATTTTATTGAATCCAAGGCCATAGTCGGTAAGCTGTGATCTCATCCAAAGGACTTGAGCACAATAGCCAGACAAGGATATATATTTAGCTTCTGTACTGGATATCACAGCGCTTTTCTGCCTTTTTGTTGACCAGCTAACAAGTTTGTCTCCTAATAATTGCATACTTCCAGATGTACTTCGTCTAGTATGTTGGCAACCCGCATGATCAATGTCTGCATAAGCTGTTAGAGCAATAGAAGAATCCTTTGGATACCAGAGTCCCCTATTAACGGTTCCTCTTAGGTATTTAAAGATTCTTTTTACAGCATGTAAGTGCTTTTCGGTAGGCTTTGCCTGATACCGGGCACACATGCATACAACAAATGTTAGGTCTGGTCTACTGGCTGTAAGATACATAAGGGTGCCAACCATTCCACGATAGTGTGTAGGGTCAACGACTTTCCCTTGTGGATCTTCATCCAGTTTGGATTTCTCCACCATGGGAGTATCCACGGGGTCACTAGATTCCATACCATATTTTTTCAAAGATTCAAGAGCATATTTTGACTGGTTTAGAAAGATGCCTCTGGGACTTTGTGAAATCTGTAGTCCTAGAAAAAAATGATATTTTGCCCATCATCGACATCTTAAACTTTGAACACATTATTTTTGAAAATTGTCCATAGTACAGGTGTATAGCCCCAAAAAATTAAATCATCAACATAGATTTGTACCAGGAAATATTTTTTAGCCCTTGTCTTTCTGATGAACAATGTGGGATCCAAGATTCCTTTAGAGAATTCCTGAAGAGAAGAAAACTTCAACAATAGATCGACTTGCGCGAGAGCTTGTTTCAACCCTAAAGAGCCGTTTTAAAGCTTGACAACATGATTCAGATTGTCTTGATCCACAAACCCCTCTTGGTTGGACTAACATAAAAAACTGTTTTTCGCAGCATAAATGCATTTCAAGAATGTCGTCTTTACTTTCCATTTGTAGACGATCATATTCATGTAATCATCAAATGCGAGGAATAATTCGAATGCATCAAGCTAGCCACTGGAGCAAAAGATTCTTCAAAAATTAATTCCCTACCTCTTGACGAAAACCACGTAGAACTAAACCGACCTTGTTCTTTAGAATTTCTCCTAATCAATCAATTTCCACTTGTAACCAATTAAAGTAATTACCCATCACTTTAGTCTTGCATCAAGTCTAGCCACTGGAGCAAAAGATTCTTCAAAATTAATTCCCTCTTCTTGACGGTAACCACGTATAACTAATCGAGCCTTGTTCTTCAGAATTTCTCCTAATTAATCAAGTTTCAACTTGTAGATCCATTTTAAAGTAATGACCATCACTTTATCTAGACGAGGAACAAGTTCCCAGACTTTAAGACGTTCAAATTCATTTAGTTTCTTTTGCATTGCTTCAATCCAACATGATTGAGTTAATGCGTGTTCTGAGTTAGGAGCAGCAGTGTGTACAACAGTGGGAATAACATCCGAAGAAGAAGATTCAGAATCATTTTCTGGAATTGGAATACCAAAGAATGGATCGTTATTCATGTGTACAACATCTAAGTCATGATTCTCTTCTTCAACATCGATAAAAATGATAGGAGATTAAGTTTCGGGTAAAGTTTGTGAGATACTAGGTGATGGTGCATCTTGGTCAACAGTTGTTGAGGAAGGTGAACCGATTAATTCAGCGGGTGCTGTAGCTACTACTGCAGCATTTGGAGCAATGACTTCAGGTGCTGGTGGATCAATACTAGGTGGAGGATTGAGTAATTCATCAAACAATGGTTGAAACAAAGTATCTAAATCAGTTCTGGAAGGTGGTACATATGATGTTGAAGGAGGAGTGTTTGGTACGAGTCCTGAACTGATTGTTGCAGGAGTCATTTCATGAAGTGCGAGTTCTAAACTGCTATGTTCAGAAGCCATAGCTGTCAGCTCATCAAAATCTACATGAATTGTTTCGATGATTCGTTTGGTACGTCGGTTGTAAATTCAAAATGCTTTCTTTGTGGGTGCATAGCCAATGAAAATACCAATATCAGCTTTCGGTTGTAACTTTCCTAAGTTCTCGCTATCATTTGTCGGATAACAAAGTGCACCAAATACGTGGAAAAATGATAAGTCGGGAAGTTTGTCATGTAAAAGCTCATATGGTGTTTTGCCATGACGAAGACGTATGATGGAATGATTTTGGGTATAACATGCGGTAGCAACTGCTTCTGCCCATAAGAATAACGGAGCTTTTGCATAAATCAACATTGTGTGGGCAGCTTCAATTAGCGTATGATTACGTCTTTCAACGACACCATTTTGCTGTGGAGAGCGAGCAACGGATGTTTCATGAGAGATGCCAACCTTCTCATAATATTCACGTAAAGTTTGATTAACAAATTCAGTTCCATTATCTGTTCTGATTCGTCGGACAGGTGCCTTAAGCCGCAGTTGGATCATCTTGAGAAACTTGATTATGAAATCTAGAGCTTCATCTTTTGACCTTAAGCACTTTACCCATGTAAATCGAGAGTAATCATCGACAATGACGAGGATGTACTTCTTTCCATTAACACTTGCGACACGCATTGGGCCATAAAGATCCATGTGCAAAAGATAGAGTTTTTCTTGGTTGGTGTCTTTAGATTTAGGTTTGTGAGGTTTCTTCTTGCTTTTGCCCATTGCACACGCAGAACACAGATGGTCCTTTTTAAATTTTAGCTTAAGGAGACCTCTCACAAGACCGTGTCTATCTAAATGGTTGATTGCACCAAAGTTCAGATGAGATAGACGTTGGTACCATAGCCATGACTTAGTCTTTGAGGCCTTTGACAAGAGACATGTAGGAGAGGACGCCATCATATCTCCAAGAGACAGAGTATACAGATTGTTGCCTTGAGATCCAGTTAATAGATCAACACCTTCTAGATTACAAATGAAGCATGTGTGTTGATGAAAAGCAACTTCAAGGTTTGAATCACAGAATTGCCTAACAAAAAATAAGTTGTGTCCAAGTCCTTCCACGTAGTAAACCCTTAAGATCCTAACATTCCCCATTTGATAATCAGCATATCCCATTATCTTTGCCACGTGATCATTTCTAAATTTTACTGTACCCAAAAATTTATTGACGAAATTGGTGAGCTGAGAGTGATCTCCGGTCATATGCTTGGAGCAGCCGAAGGCTAAATACTAGAGAACAATTTGGACGACCTGCATTCATCAATAGAGGAAGATGGAACATCGGAAACTATGGATCTCCAAGATTTACTGGGTTCCTTGTTGTTAGCAGATATAGATTTAATAATCTTAGGTTTGCTAACAGGAACATTAGTTTTAGATTTTCTAGGTTTCCTTGAGTAAACCAATGTTACTTCAGGCTTAGATGTATCAATTTCTAGATCAGTTGGTTTCCTAAAAGGCACTTCAGTAGTTGTGGTAATCCTAGTTAAAGGGCACGCATTTCCTACTATAGTAAAGGTCCGACCAGTAGGTCTCCAAGTGTATCCAATTTTTGTGAACACCTTTCCTGTTGGTTTCCAAACTTTTCTCTTTGAACTTTTCTTAACAGATTTAGATTTAGCTCGAGCATTTACATCATTAATAAAATTAAGAACACACAAATCATGATTATCATAAAGAATGCAACCATTACACTTAACACATAGAAGTTCAGAATTTGCATTAAGCTTGGAATGCTACACATTTACGATTCCGTTTTTAGACTCTAGAGATTGGTTTGAAAATTTAGTTGTCATGTTATCAAATGATGGATCAAGTAAAGGACATGAAACTTGACATTTTACAACATTCTGGTCAATCTCTCCTCCCCTATAACTCAAATCTGTTAAATCAGGAGTGGTATTTTATATTAAACCTTTTCTATTTTATGTTGTTCTTATAAAGAGATTCAGATTGCTCATAATGTTGTTGTTCATTAGCAATCAGTTGTACCTCAGCCATTGGCTGTTTGTCATTCATGGAGTTGATGTCTGCATCCTCAGCATGTGTATCTTTCCTGGATCTGCTGCTTGAAACATGCCTTTCTGATTCTGTCGCAGTGCTTTCCACAACAAACCAAACCAGCAACTATGCTTACTCGAATTAACATTTCCCTCTTTTGACTACTCATTATGGTCATTCATCCTTCTGTATAATCTTGTTATGCTCTTTGCTCTTTCTGAATTGACCTCCAAAAAGAGATATCCATGTGCTGGTGATCCCAATTATCATGGAATAATGGAACATCGGTCTTTGTATATGCAATAAAGTACTTGCATATCATGAGATCTTCATCATTATCGAACGAGAATTGTGAATAGAGGAACATCTGAAATTGTTGCAAGAGTACTCTAAATGCACTAGAGGATTCAAGTTCTTGAAATACTTCTTTGGAAAGATGTTTTTCTAGTTGATCCAAGTTTACGAACATTGTTCTTGTGAAAGTCTGAACATCTTGCTCAAAGAGTGTTGCAAATTCCTGTTCAAATCCTCCCTCGATGGAAGTTCCTTTTAAGTCGTTGTTTGAAATGATCGTACAGTGTGAATGAGTTGTCGAAAAGATACCATGCAACTTTCCTTTGCTTTTCTTGCATTTGTTGCAACGGATGCAATTCTCTCTCTTGAGAATTCGAATTTAGAGATTCCATTGAAATTTGATGTGTGAAATTTGTATGTTAAAAGATTACTGTATGATCGAACGGTGAATGAAAGAAATTGTTTTGTTGTGAGTTGTCTTTTGAGTGTTTTATGTCTTGAAACTATACGGGATTTTACAATTCTTGATTAAACCGGGAAAACAAATAAATGTTTCATGGGATTTTACATATCAAATAAATAAACCGTATAATTTATAATAGCAAATTTGTGTGTTTTAACTTTAGTCCAAGTGAAGTTTCAAATTCGGTTTTCTAGGAAAACTGCTAATTAGGTTGCCAACGAAAAACTGCTAATTAGTTGTCCACTGAAAAACTGCTATTTAGGTTACACTAGAAAACTAAGAATTAGGTTGACATTGGAATAACTGCTAATTAGGTTGAAACTAGAAAAAAGTAATTAGGTTGATTTTCCAACATAGGTGGATGATTGTCTGCACCCGAAAGAATCGCTTTGTCAGCAAGAGTCGTCATTGAGAAATTTGTATATTAAAAGATTATTGTTTGATCGAACGGTGATTGAAAGAAATTGTGTTTTAGTGAGTTGACTTTTGTGTGATTAAAGTCTTGAACCTACACAGGATTTTACAGCTCTTGATAAAACCAAGAAAACAAGTGAATGTTTCACGGGATTTTACAAATTACAAAGAGAAACCGTATAAGTTACTTAAGTAAATTTGAGTTTTCAAGTGAACTGTTAAATCGTCTTTCAAACAAAACAGTTAAACCGCCTTCTAAGCAAATATTGTTAAACCACCTTTTAAAGACAATTGTTAAACCGCCTTGTATAGAAAACTGTTAAACCGCCTTGTATAGAAAGCTTGTTAAACCACCTTGTATAGAAAACTTGTTAAACTGCATTGTGTAGGAACGTTGTTAAACCGCCTTGTGAAGGGACTTGTTAAACCGCCATACACTGGAACTTGTTAAACTGCCTTACACTGGAACTTGTTAAACCGCCTTACACTGGAACTTGTTAAACCTGCAAAGCTTGTTAAATCGCCTTCCAAAGTGACGAAACTCAAAATTTTCAAAACACAAAAAGACTCACTTTTGATTGTTTTTTCCTAAAATTTCTTGTACAACTAGTATTACTAAGCCTATATGTACTTTAAAAATGCAAACTTTATGGTTTTTAAGCCAAAAATTTTGAAATCAAGATTTGTACTTTTTAAGACTATTTGAACACAAAAATTGAACAAAAATGATGTTTTTCTTGAATCTAAGCTTGTACACCTATATCCTAAAGATACTAGATCAGATTTACCAAGGTAATGATCCTTTAGTGTACACAAAAGATTCGAAAACAAAGAAAGAACAAGAAGATAACGTACGAACTAAAAAAATAAACCAAAACAAAACACAAGAACTAAACAAATCACTCCATGGCTCTTGATACCAGTTGATGAATATCTAATAACATACTTAATGAGGGAAAGAGAGGTATTTCTAGAGAGAGTGGTTGGATGAACACTTTAGAGAGAGAAAGTAAACATGAAAGAAAAATGCATTAAGTGTATGTGTAAAATGAACAACCAACACCCTCTCTAAGGCATGAAGAGGGTTTATATACTTTCTATGGCTTGTTAATAGACATGGCTTTCATGGGCTTTCCATGGGCCTTGGACTAACTAGCCTAGTAAGTTTCCAAAAATAACTAAACAAGCTATCTAATGATATCTATGGAAGTGACCGACACTTTTGTGTTCCTAACACAAGGCTCTAAGGGAGGTCACTCCATTTTACAAAAGCTTAAACCTAACACAACTATGAAGACTTCGTTCTATTCATCGTAGACTTCTTTTTCTTTTTTCATTTCATGTGAATTGGAGTGTGATCACATTGACTTTAGGCTTGATATTGTTCCTGTTTATCTGACATTGAGTGTGAAAACGTGATCTTGACAACTTGATATCATTCACCAAAGCATAATGCTCGTTTTTGCCTTCTTGTAAACTTTGCCATCTTGTGAACTTGTGACTTTTGGACTGACATGCTCATACCTTTCTTGATTTGTTACCTTGAAAAGCTTTAATAATTCATCTTTCTTGATGTTCTTTAACTTTAACACTTCGCACATGAGAAGGAAGTTACTTTTCGATAGTATCAGAAGTCAAAAACAAAGTTACTTAGAGCTATTCATGATGTTTTTAATATTTGTTTAGTCGGGTTTGAGCATGTGACTATGAATCATGACTCGTTAGGGATCAACTGCACCAATCAATCGTGAGACCTTCATGTTTAGGTTAATGAAATCAACAGATAATGGATGAGAGGTGTCCCGTTGTCACTTTGTCGAATATGGTTGCACTAACCACGGTTCCCCCCGTTGATCAGTAATAAATACTTTACTGCCTGTGATCAGGTATAATTCCAAAGAATGCTCCTTGACAAGGTTTCAAAGCTCTTTAGACGTTCTCATAACCCATATCTACTCAAAGCAACAACACGTAATTAGTGAAACCAGCAAGACGCAGCTCCTCAACGCAATTGACTAGAAGAATTGATTTGATAATCTAATCAACATATCACTTGCTAATGTGTTTTTTTTGTTACACATCGAGAGTGTAAATCAGTTCAAAAAAAAATCATCATCACCATCAAATTCAATATCCTGGAGACAAGTTTATTCAATGTATAGCCACCATTAATTCATTCCAGATTGTCACAAGCTTGAATGTGTAAGAACACACAAGTCACCTACCATGAGCTTTGTTTGATGTGGCTAAAGCAGGGATTTCCATCTTAACTTACTGTGAATATTTAGTATTAACTCTGATGTACTGGCAAATTACAAGGATAATGCGTAGGACCTCATTATATATTTCTCGTTATTCACAATTGTGTGAATAGCAACATAATTTATGAAAAGTTCCTAATGAGATTACGGAAGATTACTTTGGGCTCTAGAACACAATAGTGCACTTTGGTTTTTAGTGATCGAGAGGCTGGATCAGACGGTCAACCTTTTTAATACCAACTAAACTCAAAGTGAGAAAGTTGTTAGAAAATGCAAGTAAATCCTTATGAGAATGAAAACACAAATCTTTTTGAGAGATTCTGAGTGGCTAGGGAGGGTTGTGCATTGCATCACTGGGTCCATGATGTTAGTCTTCAATGTTAGCAATCATCTTTGTGATTCTATGTACAGCAGATGTAAATGACCCCGAATTTCTATCTAAGTATAAGGAGGGCGTTCTTTCTTTTCCCACCTTTTATCTTAACTTTTCTTTTTAATTCTGTCAACCCTTCAACGCTTGACCGAGACTTCAAAACAATTACCATGTTGGTTTGTCCAGAAACTATCTCCATCTCAGTTGCACTTTACCTAAACTCACTTTAGTCCCTTTTTTTTTCATACCTAAAGGACTTATAAACTTATCTATTGAAAATCCCTGGGTAGATCCCTCCGGTTTTGGCTAGATCATAGGAATGAATACCTAAACTTAACCACCTTATAACTCCAATACCAGTAAATTAAATGTCCGGTACTTTTGGTAATCTCCACGTTTCTGCCAACACGTATCGCTTTTGCCCCCATTTTATAATTGCAATCGATTTACATCAAAAGAGTTTAGCACATAATGCGGATAGCGTACACTTGAGATCTGAAAATCACATTTTTAATCATAAATTTAATCACATCTTCTCCCAATATCAAAAATGTAAATCTCTATTGATATTTTGGATATCAATTGATTCATATATCATGTTTCGGGAAAGGATGTCCAAATAAAACTCAACCCATTATTGGAACATTTTAATGCTCCCCCTCAATATTTAAGGGTACATAAGACAGTGATGACTACAATAATTTGATAAATTTTGAATTTACTAAGAAGTTCTTAAAAACTTTTATACCAAGCACTCATTATTATCACATAAGCTCTATAACTAACTTATTACATAGAATTATGTACGAGGATAGACCTTAAGATATTATAACATAGACAATCATTAAGGTCCTTTTTAGTAGCCGTAGGTCACCCCCATAATGTCTTCCACCAACAAACTTTTCCAAGTTCTTCATCAATCTTCTATCTTTGAGCTTCCTATCGACAGCCTTAATCATCACACAAGCTCTTTGCTTGTCTTGTTTACCTAACTCCATATTTCTCTTAGGGTAAGTATCCATCACAATCCCTCCCTCGGTCAATATCATTAAGAGCAGTACGAACATGGTTTAGTGTGCCATTACTGAACTTATGAAGTTCATAAGTACGCATCAGACGATTTCTATTCATTTCATCTTTATAGATAATGCCTTGAATATCAGGGTAAGCAGTGTAGGGAGTCATTCTTCTGAGATATGAACGGTATGTGTTTGGCTTTGTGAGATTGATCTTTTTCTGGTAGCTTTTGACTCCAAATTGTAGATCTTCCACGCGTTCTTGAATGACGATTCGTCTAGTGAACATTTGTAAAGCTACATTCAGTGCATATCGTTCTTCTAAGTTGAGGTTGGTCAGCTTATCTTGAACAAGGAGAAGTAACATATCTTCAATGTCTTATCGACGAAGTATTTTGAAGTCGCCTTCTCTAAACTTATATAGCTGATCGTCATGTCTTCGAACAATAATCTCTTCTAGATGACTGTAACCAAAAAACTGCATGATATTGAGGCTGGTCACTACAATAATCTTGTGTCTGGAGTAGATGTCTTTTGATGATTCCATGTTGGAGGTATATCCAGAGAATTTCTGATGTTTTGGACCCTAGTGATAAGTTCCCCAGTAAGCATGCTTATCGTAGACAACTTTTACCAGACTCCATATTCTAGAAACCTTGTCTTCAATCCATTTTACTTGACCATAATCAGCAGCCTTCGTCTTGGAGATAGGAAAAAAAAAAAGGGTTTTAATTTATACATGATCTCCTCCATATAAGAATATTCCAATATCTTTGATGATAAAGTGATCCAAGATGGGAAAACTTGACGACCTCGTTCGTATCAGAATTAAAGAAAGAGGGCATGTTTGAGATCAAGGTATATGGCTTCCCTTCAGGAAAGTGGCAAGTCTAACCGATCATAGTAGCTTATAAAGACTTCTACCAATGGTACTTCTAAACTATTCTAACCCAATCCACTAACTTTTGCACGTGACTTTTTAATAAGAACATAGGAGGGCCAGTCAAACTTCCTTAAGATCATTTTAACAATTTATGAGAGCCGGTTAATATAAGAAGGCAAAAGATCAATTTGAGTATCCCAAGAATTCATTAAATAAGATTGAGTACTTGCAACTTTAGCCATTTGTGTTATCCATGGTTAAGTTTTCGGTTGTCAACAATCTTTTGTTTGTGCCATTCCACGTCAGGAGATGGAGACTTTGATGTATTCCCTTACATCATCAATCAATTAGTGCCTCTCGAACAGATTTTTCACATCCTTTCCCAGTGTTGACTCCTTGATGTGGTTGATCGAGTCCAAATCAACAACTTCTTAGACCATAGCTCCTCCTCTGCATGACAGGCTTTCCTGAAGACTTTGGTTTAGATCAGGAAGCACCTTTTGAAGAACATGTGGACTTTGATTTCCTTATGTTCGGTTCTATTGATGGACTCAGCTTCGTTGCCTGATCACCTTCTCTTCGACCCACAATTTGATTCGCAGCAGAAGGTGGTCTCATCCGTGACTTGATCATCCGTCCGTTTTTCAGTGTGACAACATCACCATATGAAGAAATGATATCTTTTTCAGAGTTGTACGATTCGACCAATACTTTGTAGAGATCCTTCTAAACGTCTGACCTATCAATTGATTTATTGGTCTCCATTTTGTCAATGAGAATATTTTTCAACTCGAATTATAATAGTGAAGCTGCTACTGCGTAAGACGTTTGAGGTTGATTGGTTGATCTAACCAATACTTCAGCTTCTAGAGATTCTATTACATGTTTTTTAATCTTTGGCATGATCTTGGAGACTTTAGCTTGAACCTGCTCTTTGATTATTGCTTTCATGGTTGAGTCTACCTGATTGAGAAATTCATGACTCTCAGCTTGCGCTTCTTCTCTGAGCTTGTTTGTTTATAGTTGAACATCCCTATCTACTGTTTCTTTCATTTTGGAAGCAATGTAGTTATCAACAATGCCCGGAATTGATGAGACAGCTTCAACAAATTAATTGGTTTGTTTAAACTCAGACATTTTAGTTTCCAATGCGAATACCCGTTATTTAAACCAGAATAAAGATGCAAAGTTAGGAATGTCTGGTAAGGTCGTTATGAGAATAGTTGTTGTTGTTGTGGATTTTGGTGTTTGTTTGTGTAGAGTTAGATAGAAATAATAGGTGGTATGCGGAAATTGTTGTATCAGAAGAAGGTGTCTCAGCAGCGACGAAAGCTGGTAAATTGACAAGAGTATGTGGCTGAATGTTTTGATTTAAGATTGAGTCAATACCTGTGTCCGGAGAAGGGTTAATGAACTTTGACACAAGTCTGAACGAATTACATAAGAACATTGCCTATTGCACTACTCTAGGCCAGCAGTTAGAGGTCACATTAGCATCTTCAATGTCATTTTTTGCTTGAGCAACAGTCATAATTAGTATCACCTATCACTATACTTTCCAGGTAAAAACATGCACTTCACTAACAGATCATCCTCTTCGTCTTGTTCATTTCATCCTTCCTTATCCTTATCATCCCCTCTTTTAATTTCTTCTTCATCATGAGTTCATAGTCTGGTGTGTTGACATTCTCTCTGATCAAAGAAAACACCGTCTTCATCAACTTGTTTAATTCTTCTTCTTCATCTTGACGTACTACTTTATAATTGATAGTTTGGATGAGTAAGGATTAACTCCATCATTATCAAATACATTTTCTTCACTGTCAACTACAAGTCGACATCTTCTACAACATCTTCATCGTCTTGACTAAATGTTAATGAGTTCTTCTTCACTCTATAGTTATATTAAGGTACAATCGGGAACCACAAGTCTGACAACCAGCTCCTTCAATTTTGTACCAGTATCCTTTTGTTGTTTGCACAGCCAGGAACCTTGACAGAATGTCAACTCCACCTTGAGCCACTTTCGTTAGACATGTGAAAGTCTTTTTCTTGATCTCTTTGGTACCAGCTTAATATTGTTTTAGCCTAGTTAATAAAACCTCAGTATAGTACAACTAATTCCATTTGTTATTGGCATAGTAGCAGGTTGCTTCTCTTGTCTGTTTTTAGCCGCCTTTTGCTGAAGATTCGAGTCTGGAACCTTTAGACGGGAGAGCAGTCTTCTTCTTGGGAGATGTGTTAGACTCAGCTTTCTTTCGAACGTACTTTTCTTTTAAGGTTTTCTCTCTAATAGCATAAACATAGTAAGTCCGATAAGCTATGGACTCCAACATTTCTTGATTTGTTAAGTGCTGTGGGAGAATGGCACCATATACTTGAGTCTTTTCATGTCTAGAAACACATCTCATAGAGGTAAACATTGTGTCATCACGAGCAGTGTGCCAAAACATCTTGTTCCTTATTGAAATAGACTGATCCTTTGACATTAAGTAATCAATGATGACTTTTGTGAATCTCGGGTATAACATCTTGTTGGTTTTCTTAGTATCTTTGTTTTCTACCTGGAACAAGAAGTCTTCCTAGAGTAGATACACATAGTTGATGTTCTTATTATTGTACATACCCTAGAGAATTTGAGCACAGGACAGACAAATCTTTTCGTATGTAGTATCTTTTCCACTTAGACATTTGTTGATGATGGTGGCAATTGCTCTCCATGGTTGATGTAGGTAGTCAATACACACAAAACACAATGTTAGTGAATGTCTCCAGAGTGCCCAATATCTCTTAAGAAAGGAGATAATAACATGTTATAGTGGGGTTCTTCAAAAACCGTGTCCTAAACCTTGGGGCAAATCTGAATAATATCTCTAAATACTTTAACACGAGAGAGGATTTCTTCTTATAACGTGAATCAATATATGACTTATGACCAATAACAGTAAGCCTAGAATTCATGCATGAAATAGCAAGAACCTCTGCAGTGATTCCAGGAATTCTTGATAGAAAGGGTAATAGCAAGAGCATGCCATCACTGACTTGAAATGTGCTTCCTTTGGTTATTGATAGTCTGTTTAAGTCGCAGGTTGCAATATCGCGAACTCAAGACAATCCACAGGAGCAACAAGAGCATCATCAAGGGCCTTTGTTGAGCTTGAGTGGTATTTATGGTTTCGCTAAGATTTGACCAATATAGTTCATGTATATAATCAATTTTATATATAACACACTATAAGGCCTTTGATTATTAAACACCTAATCTTGATTCATGAAGTTATGACTAGTGATTAGGCACATTAAGGCATGAAGCATATTTGACTAAGATCTAATCATCTGAAATGCAACTTAATTGGGAATAATATTGTTAGCCTCAAAATATTGAGTCGAACAATGGAAGTTCGTTCATAATTATATTAGGTCTCGGTCACTAAATTAATATACGTTGTAATAGGTAGACGGGTAAACGGGCTCTTATTGTAATCTAACAAATCGGTCACTGTGTATTCGGTGCCGAACGCCCAAGTAAAAACCGAGCCAGCCCTAGATTACTAAAGGCAATTCAAGCCTATAAAAACACCTCACGCAAGGAAGGGGTGAGTTGTTTGGTTCAATGTATCATTTCAAGTTAATCTCCAATCCATTTTACCTCCTAACGTTATCTCTCTAGATACTCTCTCTACAGTTCTTCTAATTTTCTTGTTTAAACTTATTGACGTGAATGATAAAGGTTACCACCGACAATTTGGGTATAATAGCCTCGGGTGTTTCGTGTTTGATTCGTGTTCAAAAAATTCGAATTTTCGTATATCATTTTAGTTGCTTGGTTTCGAAAATAGGAAAAAACAAGCAAACCATGTTTTGATTTATATTTTCGGGTTAAGTATGTGTAAATCTTTGTACATTCTTGTTTAGAATAACTTGGAATAGCTTGTTTAGGGTAGTGGTTAGCTATATTTCAAAATCGAAGGTGGAAGAGTTGTGTCTAAATGCGCAAAGTTGAAAAAAAAATTCGTCATTGCGTTAGACAAAATTATCTTGGTTGCGTTTTGAGTATAAAACATTGCGTTTTATTAGAATCCTCAAGTCACTGCTTTTTGGATATTTTTTATATGTTGCGTTTTTGACTCCACAGGTTGAGTTTTGAGAGATTACACTGCCGTATTAGACTAAAACTGTTACAACTGCCCAAATTTTTATCATTGCGTTTTGTGACCATAAAGAGTTGCGTTTTGAGTAGACACGTTGCGTTTTGAGTAGAAACGTTGTGTTTTGAGTAGACACGTTGCGTTTTGAGTAACGTATGTGTTTGAGTAGGACAACGTTGCGTTTTGAGTAACAAATAGCGTTTGGAGTAGACACGTTGCGTTTATGGATCAATAGTTGGCGTTTGATCAATTGTTGCGTTTTTATCATGTTTGCGTTTTGACAAGTGGTTGCGTTTTGACCAAGTAACTCTTTGCTTTTTGACTAAAGTCATGCGTTTTTGTCCATTGAAAACACATTTTCGATCCGCGCATCAGGTGGTAATTTGACCGATATTTGGGAATATATATTTAAGAAACCGTTAATAATCAAAACATCACAATCAAGACAAACAAACCTCATTGACTTAAATACAAGGAATATGGACTTTTAAATTCGTACTACAAGAAGATAATCAACAAACTATAACATACAACAATTAACTTTTCAACGGTTTCCACTCGATTATTGTAAAATCCCGATCCCGCGAAAGATCTCAATTTTCTCGGTTTAAATCTTTGACTTTTAAAATGCCCGTGAAAAATTTCTCTCAATTAAAACCACAATTCCAATCAACACTTCATAACACTTAAGAGCCTAACAAATCATTCTCACTTCATAATTCACGTTGAAAAATGAACAAAGGTTGAACTACATCTTTGGGTCAGTTTTAGAGTACCAGAGATACAGAAACGCAGATTCAAGCAAAGAATTTCAAGAGAAAACTCCTTGAACAAATTAAATGCACTAAACAACCACAATCGAACTTCTCGAAAGACAGACGTTTCTCTGGTTGTCCATTGTATCAACAAGCTTTTGCATAACTCTTTGGTGATGGTGTCAGAACCTTCAAGTTTCAGTTATCTCAACACATGAATAACTTAGAAACACAACTCAATGCAGAAATACTTCACGAGATGGATTCTAAATCCGCTCTAAGTGTGATCAAAGAACAGTTTAAAAGGTTCATTAACTCTGACTTGTTAAAGCCTCTCGATATTTATTCAAGATCTTTTTCATCCGATCGAGAAGTAAGAGAAAAACTTCAGATATTACAACTAAAATGACAGCTCAAACATTCAGGAAACAATCATCCAGAACAAAACTCCATTGATCAATGTATAGAAGAAAGAGCAAGTCATGAGCAGAGAGCTTAAGATGATATTGAGAAAAAGTTTAGTGAAAGACAGTTGCAGATACAGCATTGCAAGTTCAAGAGTTTTCAACAAATCAATCGTTACAAGTTCAGTAGATGAAACAACAGT
Organism: Tanacetum coccineum; assembly: GCA_026074375.1. NCBI lineage: Eukaryota > Viridiplantae > Streptophyta > Magnoliopsida > Asterales > Asteraceae > Tanacetum > Tanacetum coccineum. The sequence goes on from BQNB010012446.1 coordinate 30,790, forward strand.
GAGATTGAATCAGATAAAGATTGATAAGCTGGAATTGGAATCAACATAACGGTTTCAAGGCAAAAGATTCAGAATTCTTACCAGAAGAATCTAGTTCTACTTATCAAGCCATTGAAAATGGTATCAGAAACAATGTGGGTGATAAAATAATGTGTTTGCCAATGAAAGACGACATTCTGAGAAACCTGAATCCATTAATGACACATATGTATTGTAGAAGGATGATAGCAATTCACTGTAGATTTTATCAAAAAATGTAATAAATTATAATCAGGTGTGATCAAAATGCTGAGAATGTGTTGGATGAGCGTGCTGCACTGCTAATTAAATTGCTAATTTAAAGTTTGATGTCGATGAAAATAAAAAGATCAAAAGCCAATTAAAGAAAGCAAATGCGACATTGACTTCAAGAGTGAACTGAGTGGCAAATGCTATACTAGCAGAAACTATTAGAACTCTAGGAGAATCAAATAGTATTCGGGATAGTTGCTATAGTTGCACATCAAAATAAACAAATTGTAGTTTGAGAGGTACAAGCCTTAATGCGTACAGTTGACTATGACAAACTTGAACATAAGTTAAATGAAGCTCTAGGACTAATAGCTCAAAAAGAAACTGACATAAAAGAAGGTTTAAAAGTTAAAGCCTATGAAATTTCAGTTGTCAAAGAGAAACATGATGAGTTAGTCAAACAGAGTCTTTTAACCAAGTCACATTACGAAGGTCTTGTCAAGGAGAAAACAAAGGTAATAACGGATTTGAAGCTTAAGGAAGAAAAAGATATTTGATAAAAAGGATTTTCATGAAAAAACCAGATAAAGTTTTTGAATGAAATTGTTTACAAACGGAGTCAATCAATCCAAACCATTCATATGTTAGCACCCAAATGCCCTACATTTAATGGAAGACCTACCTTTGCCAATCCAAGGTACCTCAAAAAGGCTCAAAATGAGATACCATGTTTGTATGCGATCCCACATGACCAATCTGATCCTGCAAACAGACTCGTCCCCGATAGGGAAGAGACTCAGACTCTTGAAGAAGAGAGTCGATCAAAATTGAATAAAGACTTAGTGAAACCTTTTGACTACACAAAGTTAAATAGTCTTTATGAAATTTTTAAACCCCCGATCACCAGCAATAATGACATTCAGTCGCACAAAGCAAATGAAATAAGAAAGAACAATGTGGAGAAAAATCATTTGTGAAAACAAAGCCAAATATTTTCAAAAACTAGAATTTTCTTACCCCATGTCAAATCAATAGCAAAAGTAGACAATCATATAATGTCATACAAATAACAATTAATTAATCATCTGAAAGGAATTGTCAATCACGCATCGGGTTAAAACATTAAAACGACCTTCTCATCTTCCGTAACCCAACAGCGCAAATATGGAAATCCTAGTTAAGACATGTGTTGAAATGCCCTTGCCTTAAGACGCAGAATGATAGTTATCGCATTTGTAACAAGAACTTAAGCAAGAATATGTCATGCAGATTTGAAAGTACCGTTTAAATCTCTTGAAGATGAATTGATGATCTTGAATCTCATAAGGCATGAATTAACCAACATGTAGATATGCTTTTGCCAAGAAATGTTGTGTCTAAAGATGTTATGTGTTTTCTTATTTAGCAATCTTCAACTGATTTAAGAATGAGATCATTTAAATTACAATGCTTATATCTTCAAAAAGTAAGGGAATGTGAATGTCTTGGCACAAAAGCTGTCAAAACCAACCTGAATCTGTTTAACAAAGAAAAGTTCATAATATTTTGTTAAAAAATTTTTCTAAACTTGAAGAAACACTCGATTTCTCTTGTAACTTGCTTTACAATAATGTAAGAACACATGAAAAACAAATCAGTATATGCAAAGAAAACGGATCTAATGTATTTCGAAAAGACGTGAACAATATTAAGAAATAGCAAGATTGAAAGCTCCAATGTCAAGACAAGAACATAAGCCATAAGTGATTAAAGAAAACTCAATCGATAACTGCAAGTGGAAAGTCGTGGAAACTCAGTTTAAAAAACATAGCTGTTGTTCGACAACCAAATGCTCAACGAATCCAAAACCATCAGTTTTAGAACTCCGACTAGTCTTTTTTCCAATTTCTCCAAACTCCTTAAATGCAGAATTTTTTCCCCAAACAAAATGAGTCCGGTTAAAAAAACTAATTGTTGGATGGTTTGTTTAAACAATTCACTCAACAGAAATTTGCCATCAGATATAAAACAAAGCAGTTTTCGAAACACCAATGTGATTGCACCTGGCCCCTTTAGGAATTGCCCAAAGCATGTGTCACATCAGTCACCAAGGGAAAAAGTAGGCTCAAATGACATGGTTCATAACTACTACCTAGAGAATCTAAGAAAATGGCCAAACATCAGAAAAGACAAAAAGTGATGGAAAACCTAGTATGATTGATCCAACTAGATTACCCAACACTGCAAATGTGTTTGCAAACCAAAACCTAGATTGGCAAGCCATCAATGAGTTGACGGGTTTCAAACAAAGATGTTCGCCACATTAGAGAACATAGGAAAACAAAAGCCTTTCTTGAAGTTCCAATGACTTGCAATGTCCTACTTGCAAAAAGGCCTTTACAGAGTGCCAAATCATTATGAATGCGTCATTGAGATGACCTCTCAAGGTTAAATCCTCGGTGCCTCTGCACATAAATAAGGATGCACAATCCTTCATAAGACAACAAAAGATATATTCCCGTAAAGAAAAGTCAAGCTGCATCCCTAAAAACCAGAAAGACAGATCTCCACAGGACATAGTTACTCAAACAAAAAGACTTACCACTTTTCCTGAGAAAACAATGAATCCCAGATCTTGTCTTAGGTTGAAACCAATGGGTATAAATCTCCAAGACTTGTTTGTCTTAGGTTGGTTTCCACAGGAAAGCCTATCAAACCCTTGCACGGTCAATGGTTGCAAAAGAACCCACACAATGGTTCAAATGTAATATCCCTCATGAGTCATCATGCAAACAAACTCTGGGTTTAAGTGCATGGTAACGTCATTCAATGGTCACAAACAACAAGAATTAGACAAAACTGCCGATTCACTATACAATGAAAAGCAAGGAAAATCTCAAGTGTGGTATTGCTGATATTATTGTATATCTAATGAACACCAGTGCCAGAAAGGATTCACAAAATAGAAATCTTCCAAAATGAACGGTTGAACAACGCAGTTTCAAGCCTCGTGTCGCAAATGGTAGTTCTGCTAGAAAATACCATTCGGGCGCCCGTACCTCAAAGTTTAAATGACGTTTTTAACAACATGACAGTTCAAGCCTTGTTGTCAATTTCAAATGATGTCTGTTCACATCATTTCAAGGCCTCGTTCTCATCAATGACTTCTGATCATAACGATCATGAAACATCGGAATTCCAAGACCACAACACCGAACCGTTCATTCAAATCTGGTTCCAAAGGTTGTTTCCCTCTAGCAGTCAAGACAGCTACATCAAGACAAGAGTTGTAATTACTATTCCACTATCACATAGAGCAATGTGCTGAGTCACAACATGTATATATATACAAATACAAAATCTGAAAAATAGAAAATATCCAAAAAGAAATCTTCCACGACAAGTCTCTTGGAATCGTATAACATTACGTGCAAATAGAAGATTTCGATTAACATTGACACGGGGTTCAATTGAAGTTCGAGTCGAGAGTTTTCAAATGCATTCAAAACATTCATTTCCTAGTTTTCTTAATGGCTTGTGTACAAATATCAGTACGTAACCCGAAGGCCATTAAATAAAGTAAAGCTTAACTTATAAATGGTCTAACGTATCGCTAACAACGTATAAAATTCAATCTTTCTCGGAACTTGAGCTTTTCTATACAAGACAGTCAAAGTTTTACGCATCACGAAAAAGGATAGTGTAACGCATAAGTCGCTTAACCCTTAGAGTTGAAGAGAATTCATCTAACAATGATGTTTTTCAAACTGTTGAACACAATTTTTTCAAGAATTTCATATCCGTCATGACAAATACATAATCTTTCAAAATTGTGTGTTCATACACTCCATCTTTCAAGGGAGTTTTATCGAAAAACAACATTAGTAAGTGTATAATTGGATACTTCAATCTCACGACCATCTCTTATGTATCAAACCATTCCCGAAAAATCCACTAATACCAACAACCAGATTCATAAATAGACAATTCAATAGAATGATATTAATAAATGATGACAAAGTGGTCAAACCTCAATTTTATATCGATTTTTACAACTTGGAATCATTGTTTAGGTGTCAATCAATATTTAAAAATGAGGGGGGAGCTTTCATGTTTAAGTAAACTTTTCCCATAGCTTTTCAGATAAATTTTAATCACAAGGTATTTCAAACACTAAGTGCTTAGAATTTAAAATAAGGGGAGAAATGTAATTAAAATGTGATCTAAAATACTCAAAGTACTCTTTGGAAAAGGTTTTATGGTTACGATCTCATACCCTACAACATCTTATTTCACGACAATTCTGAAGTCATAAGGTGGTAAGGTTAGGTATTTTGTCCAATAACCAACTCAGAACCATAGGGATCAACCCAAGGACACTCCATAGTAGAAAATAGCAGTCCTTAGGTATGATTTGGAAGATGATTGTGTATAATTGAAGAAATGCCGACTCAGATTGAGCTAACACTAGTGGAACAAACATAACAAGTAGATAGTATGACGTCTTGTAAGCATTGAAGGGGTTGAAGAATTAAAAATGAAATGAAATTGGATAAAAGGGATAAAGAAAAGAAAGCCCTTCCACACAACTTAGGCAGAAACCGTGTTTCAAAACATTATAGCTGTCAAAATCATAATGTGATTGAGACATAGAAGACGACATCATGGACCCAGTGATGCAATGCAACAAACCTTCCCAAGCATTCGGGTTTTCTCTCAAAAGAAACTGTCCTCAATTGTCTACGGAGCATACACACTACATACTATTTGACATTCCTCACTACTCCCGATTTAGATAATACTTGAATAAGGTGGCAATCTAATCCATACCATCCGATTACTAAAATCCCAAAAGCACTATCGAAGTCTAGAGCCAAGAGATCATCAAATAAATCACATTATGAACACATATCCATGACTAACACTTGTCGAACACAAATTAATAGTACACAAAGCTATTAACAGAGTCCCCTACTCATTATCCCTTGCGATTCTTCTTCCAGAAACATTCAGAGTGAAAGCTTTTATGTTTTTCATAATGAATTAATGTGGAAATCCTTCCATGTGTCATCATCAAACAGCACTGCGGTAGGTGACTATGCGAGATTCTACATGTTCAAGTTGTGTCAACTGGATTAATCGATAAAAGGTCCAGTTAAATGAATTGACGACAAATCAGGAAGATAGAACTAACCTAGATTCACTCTTATCGTAGTCTGCTTTGAGACGTTCCGAGTAATGATAACTACAAGCAGTGTCAAATCTAAACATTCTGTGTATAAATCCAATCCGCTTGAGCTGAAACCCTATCAAGGAATTCTAGAATTTTACCCTGAATCACAGGAACAGTATTTAAACTGTAAAAAACTTCCTACAGAACCGGGAGGATTAAACTAACCAAATCCGTACGAATGACAAAGCCATATTCGGCCACACCGCTTTATTGCTAACAGTTTTATTTCAGGATACATAAAGATGGAGATGTGAAGCCTCATTCCAGCTGAAGTCGGATTCAATTACCCACATGCTCATTAAGCTCATAACTACAAAGACATTCAAAAAGCATCAAGATTCAAGAAATCCGAAAGCTCACGAATTAAATGACAAAGTCTTTCCGTACAACTCTGATATACAAGATCTTTCCTTCCAATATATCAAGTTCTATCAAGTGAGATAGTTTAGCAAGCTTTCAAGAATGATCATAAGAATGATCATGTTGTCAAGACACAAAGATCGCAAGGTGGCAAAGACATCAATACGAAAGGATAAAAGATTTTAAAGATCTCAGACGTGAAAAGACGAAAATCTAAAGAACAATGACAAAGGCTCAAGATCAAAGATCACATAGCATGAAGGAACAATCCTACAACGTAAACAGAGACAAGATCATAAGAGCTCAACGACAAAAGCAATCTCATTGATCTCACGAAGGAGTGTCACAATGAACTCACTTCGGGGGAGATTGTTAGCCTGCAAAATAATTGATCAAAAACAATGGAAGTGTCGTTTCATAATTATATTAGGAACTCGGTCACTAAATTCATATAACTTTGAGGTAATAGCTAGAACGGGTAAAGCGGCTCTTATTTGTAATCTAATCGTCACTTTTATCGGGCGAAAGCCCCAAGTAAACCATCCCGGTCCGTAAAAATATCTAAAGGCATGCAACCCTATAAATACACATCACCAGGAAGGTGATGCTGGATGGTTCATTTGTAACATTTCAATTAATCATCCAATTCCATTTTTCTCTCTAACTTTCTCTCTCTAGATTCCTCTCTCTACTTTCAACCTAATATATTCTGTTAATCTTATTGAAGTGAAGTGATAAAGGGGTTACCGACAAATATAGTCAACTTAACTTAATTAGATTGCATAATTAACCAATTTTAATTAGCTATCCAACTTGAGTGATAAATTGCTTTCAGAAAAATCTAATCTTAAAAGTTGCTAAACCACCTCCTTAAGAGTATTGTTAAACTATCTCCTAAAGCATGTTGTTAAACCGCCTCCTAAAGCATGTTGTTAAACTGCCTCCTAAAGGGGGTTGTTAAACGGCCTCCTAAAGGGGGTTGTTAAACCGCCTCCATTCCTTACTTTTTCTCAAGCATGATCTTTTTATGCACTCATATTTGTTCATTTAATATACTTTACATATGAATAACACTTAGGAACATATATAACATTGATTAGCCACAGAGTCATCAGAAACCAACAATAACGAGCATATTTTATCATTTTGAAGCATTCGAACATGAAACAACACACAAGAAATGCCTTTTAGGGCTCAAACATATTCAAGGATACATATACTCATTTAATAACACGAAACCCACAAACAATTTTCACTAAATCCCTAAACCTTAATTTTTCGAGAACAATAATTAAGCAAGACCTAATCAAATGTAATCCAAATTGAAAACTGTTTTAGACGAGTGGAATACACACCTAAACAAGGAAAACCCCTCAAATAATTTTGAAGTTTTACAACTTTTAATTTTGATAAAACCTAATTCAAGATTTAGTGTATTCGAGTTTCAAAAAAAAATGAAATCACACTTCCTATGAGGAAGAGAGTTGTTTTAGGAGGTGTAGAACATGTTCCTATTTGTACCTTAGCATGAAAACCGACTGGTAATGGGAATACACGAAGTGGCGATTTCCGAGTTTGTGAGGGAGAAAGTAAAATTTTAAAAAAGTAAGTGTGTGTTTAAGTGTGAAGGGGGGGGACGGGTTTTGGTTGTGTTTTGGTTATTAAAAAAATTGATTTTGACACATTTTGGCCCCTCAATATTCATAACCCATTTTAAATAGTACAATAATAAGTTTATATTAGAAAATAAAGTTTAACACATGGCACAATTAGTTCTTGAAGTTTGTAATTTGTCTAGCCTCAAAAAAACTTAAAGTTTTTGCATATTATACTAATGTCCTATAGGCATAAACACATAACAATTAAGGCAACGGATAAGCTAAACTCAATTAACTTTTCCTAAAAAAAAGATATTTTAATTATGTATTTAAAAGCCTTTTTCTTAATCACATTATCAATTAAGAAGAAGATAATGGACAATTTTCATTTTACTCCCTCCTCAAACAATGTACCCATTTTTCTAGATAAAGAGCAGTAGTCGTTGTTAGAGTGTCAACTGTTTTTAAAAAAAGCATTTCGATGACTTAAATGTTTTAATTTGAAAAATCAAACACCAATAAAATAAGATATTCTCTTATTAACACATATAAGTGCACTGACCACGTACAAATAAGGTATATAGAAAGCTCGGGTTTTGTTCAAAGTAAAACACAAGCCTTTGCATTACATGAAGTATACCATGCCCGAAGAATAATTCCCGTTTATTAGGTCAAGTTTTCTTTTAGTTAATACTTTCCTTATAAGATTATGTACGCCGGGTTGCTAGCTGAAATAATAGCAAGCCATTTTATTGCAATGCGTTTTAAAAACTTATAAACATTTGCTCGAAAACTTCATTTTACAAGCCATCGTATCATTATTAAAATGACATTTCTAAGACCGTAAATGTTTATTTAATTCATAAAGACATCAATTATTACCTCTTTATTTATATTTTCTTATTATATAATTTTTTATTTGATTTAAGGTTAATATTTTGTTTTTATAAAAGTTTTCTGAAAATGAAAAAAAACTTTTTGGTTTTTCTGGTTTTTCTGGTTTTTAATATATATACATATTATATACAGGATATTTGAATAGGTACCACCACTATTCTTCAGCTTCATCTGCCAATTGTTTCAGGGTCTCCAGTCGTAAAACCTTCTGCATTCCCAGTTAGTTTATAAGAAATTCAATTTTTTCCTCTGCCAATGGCTTAGAGCAGATGTCCGCTAGCTGATACTACCGTATGGACAAAATTAGAGCACTACTACTTCGTTCTCAACTTTGCTCTATTTATAAAAGAGGGAATCTGATGTCAAAAAATTTTGATCGAGAATGTAGAACATTGTTTCAAGCATAATGCAATGGCACTTTTGTTATTACAATTACCTTAGAAATTTTATTGAATCCAAGGCCAAGTCCGGTTCGCTGTGATCTCATCTAAAGACTTTTGAGCACAACAGCAGACAAGGCTATATATACCCAGCTTCTGACTGATATCGTGGCCTTTTATGCCTTTTGGTATGACCAGACTACTAACAAGTCATCTCCCAATAATAGCATACTCAGATGTACTTTCCCGTCTATATTAGACACCCCCGCATGATCACTTTTGCATAATCAGTTAGAGCAATAGAAGAATCCTATTGTATACCAGAGTCCCCCTATTAAACGTTTCCTCTTAGTATTTAAAGATTCTTTATATAACAAGTCATGAAAGTGCTATTTGGTAGCTTTGCCTGTTACCTCGGGCACACAAGCAATACAACAAATGTTATGTCTGGTCAACTGGCTATGAGATACATAAGGTAGCCAACCAATTCCACGATAGTTTGTAGGTCAACAGGCTTTTTCCTTTTGGAATCTTCATCCCAGTTTTTGATTTCTCCACCATAGGATTAACCACAGGGTCACTAGATTCCATAACCATATTATTTTCAAAGAGTCAAGAGCATATTTTGACTGTTTAGAAAGAAGCCTCAAGGACATTGTGTAATATGGTAGTCCTAGAAAAAAAATATTTTGCCCATCATCGACATCATAAACTTTGAACACATTATTTTTGAAAATTGATCACATAGTTCAAGTGTAGTAGATGTAAAAATAATATCATCAACATAGATTTGTAACAGGAGAATATCTTTGCCTTGTCTTCTAAATTAACAATGTGGGAATCCATCGAATCCTATAGAAGAATTCATGAGAGAGTAAGAAACTTCAACAATAGATCAAAAAACCACTGCTCGAGTAGCTAGTTTCAACATAAAGAGTCCATATTAAGCATGTAACACATGATATCAGATTGGTTTGATCCACAAACCCGTCAGGTTTGGCTAACATAAACTTTTTCACACACAGAATGCCATTCAAGATGTCGTCTTTACTCCGATAATGGCCAAGACTATCATATACATGTAAGCAGCAAATGCGAGTAATATTCAAATACTCAAGTCTAGCCACTGGAGCAAAGATTCTCAAAATTAATTCCCCTTTTCCTTGACGTAAGCCTCACGTACAACTAATCTGACCTTGTCTTTAAAAATTTCTCCTAATTCAATCAAGTTATCAACCTTGTAGATCCATTTAAAGTAATGCCAATCACTTTATCTGAGACAGTGAAAAGTTCCCAGACTTCAAGATTCAAATTCATTTTAGTTCCTTTAGCATTGCTTTCAATCCACAAGAAATTAGTTTAATGCGTCTTTATAAGTCATTGGTTCCACTGATTGAGGAAATCATCGTAGTAACAAAAATAAGGCTTTTCAAGAGTTAGAGTCTTGTGGAAATAGGTCGTACGAGTTCATCGATGATGTTGTCTAAAGGATGAACCTTAATCCTTTTTTGTTAACATGTTCTAAGTTAAGGATCAGCATTCGTCACAACAGTGTTAATAACATACCGATGTGGGGGGGGGGAATCAGAATAAACCAAAAACATTATCTCACTTGAAATTTGTGCATACCACAGAATTGATCGTTATTCAGGTGAACAACATCTAAGTTCTATATTTCTCTTCTTCACATTGTAAAAATAATACGAGATTAAGATATCATGGGATAAGTTATTGTGAGATACTAGGTGATGGTGCATCTTGGACAACAGATTAGTTTAGGAAGGTGAACCTATTAATTCAGCGTTGATCTAGGCCTCTACTACAGCAATCATAGGAGCAATGACTTCAGGTGCTGGTGGATCAATACTAGGTGGAGGATTGCGTAATTCATCAAACAATGGTTGAAACAAAATATCCAAATCAGTTCTGGAAGGTGGTACATACGGTGTTGAAGGAGGAGTGTTGGAACTAGATTCCTGAAGCTGATTGTTGCAGTAGTCATTTCATGAAGAGAGTAGTCAAAACTGCTAGTGTTCAGAATCCATAGAATGTCAGCTCATCAAAATCTCTACATGAAATGTTTCGATGATTCGGTTTGGTATGTCGTTTTGTAAAATTTGAAATGTCTCTCTTTGTGGTTGCATAGCCCCCAATGAAAATACCAATATCAGCTTTCGGTTGTAACTTTCCTAAGTTCTGGCTATCATTTTTTGGATAACAAAGTGTACCAAATACGTGGAAAAATGACTAGTCAGGAAGTTTGTCATGTAAAAGCTCATATGGTGTTTTGCCGTGACGAAGACGAAGATAGAACGATTTTGGTTATAACAACCGTTAGCAACTCTTCTGTGCCATAAGAAAAACAGAGCTTTTGGTGCATAAATCAACCAATGTGTGGGGCAGCTTTTAATTAGCGTAAATGATTACGATCTTTAAACAGACACCAATTTCCTAGTGGGAGAGCGAGCAAACGGATGTTTTCGTAAGAGATGCCAACCTCTTAAAATATTCACCGTAAATTAGATTAACAAATTTAGTTCCTTATCTGTCTTGAAACGAGCGTACATGAGCCGTTAATCCGTAGTTGATCAACTTGAGAAACTTATTATGAAATCTAGAAGCTTCAACTTTTGACCATAAGCACTTTTACCCATGAAAATCAAGAGTAATCATCAACGAATGAGAGATTGTACTACTTTTCCATTAACAACTTGCGACCACGTATTGGGCCATAAAGATCCATGTGCAAAAGATAGATTTTTTCTTGGTTGGTGTCTTTAGATTTAGGTTTGTGAGGTTTCTTCTTGCTTTTGCCCATTGCACACGCAGAACACAGAATGGCCTATGTTTAAATTTTAGCTTAGGTATATCCTCACACAAGACTGTGACTAGCTAAATGGTTGATTTGCAACCAAAGTCAGATGAGATAGACGTTTGGAGCCATAGCCATGACTTAGTCCTTTGAGGCTTTGACAAAGACATATAGGAAGAGGACGCCACATTCTCCAGGAGAACAATGAAGTATACATATTGTTGCCTTGCCGTCGAGAATACCAGTTAATAGATCAACACCTTCTAAAATTTTACGAATGAAGCATATGTGTTGATGAAAAAGCAACATTAAATTAAGGTTTGAATCACATAAATTGCCTAACAAAAATAATTTGTGTCCAATTTTTCCACGTAGTAAACCCTGATATCGTAACATTCCCCCATGTTGAGATAATCACCAAATCCCCATTTTCTTTGCCACGTGGAACAATATTCCGATTTTACTGTACCCAAAAATTTATTGACGAAATTGGTGAGCTGAGAGCGATCTCCGATCATATGCTTGGAGCAGCCAGAGGCTAAATACTAGAGAACAATTTGGACGACCTGCATTCATCAATAGAGGAAGATGGAACATCGCAAACTATGATCCTCCAAGATTTACTGGGTTCCTTGTTGTTAGCAGATATAGATTTAATAATCTTACGTTTGCTAAGAGGAACATTAGTTTTAGATTTCCTAGGTTTCCTTAAGTAAACCAATGTTACTATAGGCTTAGGTGCATCCTTTTCTAGAGTAGTTGGTTTCCTAGGAGGCACTTCAGTAGTTGTGGTAATCCTAGTTACAGGGCACGCATTTCCTACTATAGTGAAGGTCTGACCAGTAGGTCCTAAATCGTTATCCAATTTTGTGAACACCTTCGCTGTTGTTTCTAAACTTTTCTCGTTTGAAACTTTTCTTAACATATGTTAGATTTAGCACGAGCAATAACATCATTAATCAAATTATGAACACACAAATCATGATTATCATAAGAAAGCAACCATTACACTTAAACGAACTAAATAAATTCCAGAATTTGCAATAAGCTAGGAATGCTACACATTTACGATTCGTTAGGTTCCACAACACAATTCTATTTTTATTTAAAAACTAGATTTACTGTCCTAGAGTGGGCTTCAACTATATTCCTACTTAGTTATTACTTGGTGTTGTTGAAATCTTATCTTTCTTAGCAAATTGCCTGAAGGTGTGATCCGCTAGCACTAGTAGATGGTTTTACTCCTGTAGAAGACAACATAGGTTTGTTAGAAACTAGGTTTGATGAAGAAGTTATTTTTGTGTTTGTGTTTCCTGATGATGTGACAGGCTCAGTGAATCTAACTCTTTTGTCCTTGTTTCTTTAGGGTCCAGCCACTAAGATTGTCACTGTAAATTGTTGATGCTTGGGCAGTGTTTGCCTGATTATTATAAGACAACTCTTGAATTCATTTGGTAAACTTAAAGCATATTCTAAGGAATTATTTATAAGGATTTGTGATTTTCCTTGTTCACTACTTCCCTATAGAATCGGCGAGCTTTGTACCTGGGATTGTTCTAAGTATATCAGGAGTGAGCAATCCTATTGTTCAACAAGTTTAGGGGCTATTGGTTATCCACATTAATTTAAGCATTTCTTACTAAGCAATAGAGTGTTTGGTAAACAATATTATCACCAATATTTCCTTTAAAGTTTCCATAAATCGATCCTTGAGAGTTGTAATGACCAAACCTTTTTCCTGAAGACTTACATTTAAATCAGAGATTTCCATAGACTTTGATTGACTTTGATTGAATTAAATCATCACAAAACATAAGATGTTCTTTTGATTGCAACCATAATGGTTTGATCTAGGTCATAAATAGTTTCTTATAGGGCTGTTACAAATGTTCATTCTCAACAATAAGGCTTAGACAAAGAACCCTATGAACCAATATAATATTTATAGTGTCAAATCTCTTCTTATTCCTTACGATGACCTTATATCCTTATTCATATTTTCCACTTATAATAATATAAATCTCTTCTTTTAAGATCCTTATACCTGGTCCCTTCCTCTTGTGACGAGAATTTCAATTCAATAAATTCAAAGTATTGATCAAAATTTGGATCACTTTGATTTGAAATAGAATTGTCCCTTTGAAAAATTTCTTGATTAAGTTGAGTATCAACTTCTAAAGAGATGCAATGTTTTTCAAGAGTTGTATAACTTCTGAACAGTTTATCGCAAGTCTCTTTTTCAATGAAATCCTTTTTGTTGAGAAGCTCAGTATCAAGTTTGAGACACTTTTTACATTCATGCATATTCATAAAAGCATTATCCACAGTAGAATTCATAATTATGTTCACTATATCTTTGTTAATGACTTGTTCCAAGAGTCATTCGTTCTCATTTAAAACTTGATTCATTTTAACTTTAAACATTTTAGACTCCAAACTATGTTGTTCGACAGCCTGTTCTATTTGATAAAAGACATTTTGGATTTCAGTAAGTTCATTAATTAAATATTGATCGAATGTATTGAATATGTCCTTCAGTACTTTTACAAATGGAATAATTTCATCCCTAAAACAAGCTTTTGTATGACGAGCCCTCAGTGCTGGCTTAGGGCCGTGTTCTTTTCTTTCTTTGACAACCACGTCAAAGCCAGCGAAGGATAGTGTTTAATTTTTCTTCAAACATGTATTTTCATGCTGAATTTAGAAAGTTCTATTGGAACCAACGACTTTGGATGGGTCACATAAAGGACTAGGAACTGAAGAATTCATAGAACCTAAGACTAAAAGGCTATATTTAGGCAGATAATTCAGTTTGTGTAACAAATCAATTTTCAAAAACTTGAGAAAGTTGTTGAGAACAACAATAATCAACTAGTGTGGTAATAAACTAGTTTTTCTAAAACCATTGGATCTAGTTGGTTAATAAAATCATTTTTGAACCGACATCACTTCAGCAAGCATTAAGGGCTCTTTTCAGACTCATGAATCACAAAGCACTAGTGCTGCTTAATTACATTACCTCATAAAAGCTTTGGGATCAGCTTCTGAGCTTTCAATCTTCAGATATAAAGGATTTTGAAACTTAGAGCTTGTTTATAGGTATGGGTCCTAAAAAATAGTTGTTTATAGTCAACTATATATAACAGATAGAGTTCTAATGAAACCCCCACTTTTATTAAACAATATTATCCATTGTTTGATCTACTTTTCTAAAGCCATTTCTCTATCAATTATCTAATTCTTCTTCTTAAAATCATATTTTGATAAGAAGTAACCTTTGCATTAAAGTTCTTTTTCATTTAATTTGTTTAAAAGAGTTGATTTTAAGATGATCATCTCGACAGAACTATTCATAAGAAAATCTGAAACAATATCTCGACTTTTTTAAATCAACATTTTGTCCTTCTTTCAAAACTTTAACTTGCTCTTTATACGTTCAACTCAACATTAAAGTATCATTGACACTTTTATGTGCCAGATTAATCTTGGGTGTGATTAATACATAGCTTTTAGTTGTTCTATCCAGATAATAGTCATTGAATCTTTTGTTTCAGAGGAGTTATGAATTCTGAACAACTACCTTTTGTTTTATTAATGCATCACCTAAGAAATAAGGATTGATATTGCTATCAACTTTGTTTAATTTTAGTTTCTTAATGATTCACAACACACGACTGTTCAGAGACAGCCTGCGCCTGCACTCCCTTGGATTTATCATGTGTTATCCATACATACAAGATTGTGTACCTCAGCTAGAACATCTAAAGACATAAGTGATAAAAATTCGCCATGAGAGCAACTTTTGGCTATGTGTGTAAGTTTAGTCACAATCAGATTCATATGCATCCCAAAACATCGGCTTGATAAGTCGGCATTATGGTAAAGACTGTCAGTGTGGAATGACCTTCGCAATACCTGGGGTCTGCCAAAAATGCCTAGCTTCTTCCTTCATGTAGAATTTGACCATTTGCTTAAAGCTTGTACCAAGCACACTTTATCCTTAAACCAAGGTAACATCCCTTTTCTTTTAGGTTATGCATTGTTTGGACATGTGTCCCTTACCCCTTCTGCAGTATGTAACAAATAACAGTCCTTTGTTTCCTAGAATTGAATTCCACATGGCTCCTGGAGTTATAGGGGGCCTAGTAGTACCCGTAGCAAAAGAAATTTGCCTCCCCTGAACTGGTTGTAAAGTCACTCTTCCATCATTAATGGTAGCTTGTTGCCTAGGGTTTGGATGAATAACCTCAGCTGGTTGATGAGTATTAGTAGGAGATGTGTGACGTAGAGTTGATAGTGAGATGACATCAATGTTGATGACATCAATGGGATCGTCAAACTTTGAGTAAAACACTGGAACAGTTAGACGCCGAGAACTAGTTGTGGGGAAATTCATGTTGCTTGCTGTGGTTGTGTGGTTGACTGATGGAAGCATAATCTAATTGAAGGGAAATATGGTGATGGTAGAATAACTTTGTGGGTAAACTGATGAATTAATAATCAATAATGGATAAGTGATTTAAAGGTAAGGTGTGATGATTGAATTGGTTGAGTATTGTTTGAGACGAAAAGAGGATCCAAACTGTGGAACTTATTAGTGAAACTTGTGGTTGAAATTAAGAGTTTTGGTATGAGTTTTTATGAGTTTGATAAGGAGACTATGTCAGTTGATGAGTTGCAACTAGGGCAAGCGGATCTGAGTTGCGTTCATGCATTAAACGAACTTTGTTTGCATGAAATTTGTGTTGTCCCAAGTAAGCATGAAGCTGATCAATGTTAGTTGTGTGCAAATCCTGAACTAGTTTGACATCAGTCACAAATTTGCTCCACTTAGGAGGAAGAGTGTTTAAAAACTTGGTATTTACTTGAAATTGTTCCAATTTCATTATGAAGATGTTCATTGTCATTAGTAGAAGTGAAAATCTCAATTAAAAATCACGTAGTGTTCCCCCTTCTTATAAGCAAACTATCGAAATTCATCAAATAGTTACACTCTCTTTCCAGTTTAGTCAATGAAGTTCCTTGCATGAGAAGTTGAATTCTTTCCTAAATTTCCTTGGCAACTTTATGATTGCTTACCAATGCATAGACCTCTGGTGGTAAACCTTGAAGAATGATATTAGTTGCCTTGATATCACAATCAGCTTGAATTGCATCCGCATGAGACAATTCAGAGTATTTTCTTAGCCTAGTCACACCATTTTCCTCAATTGTTGGCCAGATGAGTGGACCATTTTCACAGATACATAGATCAATCAACCATTAGTCTATTCATCATGATATAGCTCCATTATGCTTTCCAAGAATCGTACATATCCTTCTAACATAGGTTGGTGGATTGTTCCAGCACCACGAAAGAACCGCTTTGTCAGCAAGAGTTGTCATTGAAAAAATGTTTAAATAAAAAGATAAAATGGTTATGATCGAATGTGATGAGAAAAGAAATTGTGTTTTAGTGAGTTGACTTTTGTGTGATTAAAGTCTTGAACCTACACGGGATTTTACAGCTCTTGATAAAACCAAGAAAACAAGTTAATGTTTCACGGGATTATACAAATTACAAAGAGAAACCGTATAAGTTACTTAAGTAAATTTGAGTTTTCAAGTGAACTTGTTAAATCGTCTTTCAAACAAAACAGTTAAACCGCCTTCTAAGCCAATAGTGTTAAACCCCCTTTATAAATGACCATGGTAACCGCCTTGTAAAGAATAGCTGTAAAAACCTCCTTGTATATAAATCTTTGATAAACAAACCTCCTTGTATATAAAACTTGTTAAAGTGCATTGTTATAGGAACCGTTGTTAAAACCGGCCTTGAGAATGGACTTGTTAAACCGCCTTACCTGGAAATTGAAAAACTGCTTACACTGGAAACTTTTTAAACCACCTTTCACTGGAACTTGTTAAACCTGCAAAGCTTGTTAAATCGCCTTCCAAAGTGACGAAACTCAAATTTTTCAAAACACAAAAAGACTCACTTTTGATTGTTTTTTCCTAAAATTTCTTGTACAACTAGTATTACTAACCAATATGATACTTTAAAATGCAAACTTTAAGGGTTTTAAAGCCAAAAATTTGAAATCCTGAATTGGTACTATTTAAGACTATTTTGAACACAAAAATTGAACAAAAATGATGTATTTTCTTGAATCGTAAGCTTTGTACACCTATATCCTCAAGATACTAGAACTCAGATTACCAAGGTAATGATCCTTTTGGTGTACCACTAAAGTTCTAAACAAAGAAAGAACAAGAATCATAACGTACGAACTAAAAAAACAAAAAACAAACCAAAACAAAACATCAAGAACTAAACAAATCACTCCAAGGCACTTGATACCATTTGATGAATATCTAATAACATACTGTGAAGAGAGGGAAAGAGAGTGTATTTCAAAAAAGAGTGGTTGGATGTAACACTTTAGAAGAGAAAGTAAACATGAAAGAAAAATGCATTAAGTGTATGTGTAAAATGAACAACCAACACCCTCTCTAAGGCATGAAGAGGGTTTATATACTTTCTATGGCCAGTTAATGGACATGGCTTTCATGGGCTTTCCATGGGCCTTAGACTAACTAGTTAGTAAGTTTCCAAAAATAACTAAACGGAAGTTTTACAACTCCCTAGGCAGTGTACCTAACCGTTGTAGTGTAGTATAGGCAAGGCTCGGGGGTTGTTATCGTTCTCTAAGGGAATAGCACTATGAAGGCCGGATCGAATGTTCACTAAGGTCTAAGGGTTGAAGGAAGATTCTTTTTGTGTTTTTATATTTAATGAAAGCAAGTAAATTCTGGTTTTAGAGAGGTTTTGGTTTTAAGCTAATTAATTACTAATAAACTAAATAACAATTATACAATGAAGCGTATTCACCTGGGATGCACTACTCCTTGCTAGCTATCCAATTCTACCTATTGCTTTGTCACACTTGAGATGTAAAGTGTAAGTATTTCCTAATTCATGAACGGATTACACGAACCCGCCATCTATTTAATATTCCGTTAGGGCAACGCGCAAGTAATGTAGTATGAAGACTATTACAAGGCCCCTAAGAGTATATTAAATGCATGTGAAATATATTAAGAGTGGATCAACCATATTAGGGGGCAAGGTAGTATGAAGACTGTTACCCGATGGTATCCTTTCTACACAATCACGTTTCCCTAGACATATCAACAACGATACAGACAAAAGCTGGTTTTCTAGAGCCTAACGCACACATCCATCAACAAGAAGCAATAGGAAACAAGAATTATAAACTATAATCAATTAGACTCATTGAATCTGTCACAAACAACAAGATCTAATCAATTAATGACAAGGTTCATGCATTCCCAAATAAATACTAGATGAATTAGCCAAGCATACTCAAGCAAGAGAAATCATAATCAACAAAAGGAATTGAAGACATGAATTAAGATAGATATGATAATCAAACCATTACAAGATGTTTATGGATTGAATTAGGTCTTCTAAGTTGCTGGAAAAACACCTACCCAAACCCTAGAATCAGACTTAGGGTTGGAGGCTCGATAAAAACGTAGTTATGAGGTTCTATTTATAGGAAAAACCTAAAGCGACCTTCATGACGGCGTCACCAATAACATATGATGCCATCACCATGATTTTTTTCGCCTAGTTGTAGATTTTCTTGTTCTGAACGTGTGGGTTGTTGAATCGTCAAAATCCGAGTTCGTATGAAGGAGTTATGATCAAAACAATATCTAGTACTTCACGTGCGCATTAAATGGTATTCTTAATCTCGTGACACCGAATCTTCTAGAGTTCCTTTATTTCGTCCATGTTTTAACGGTGTCACCAATGTATTGACGTCGTCGCTTCGTAAATCATGACGGCGTCTCTTTATGCTTGCTACGCCGTCTCCACGCTCTGTAAGCATAATCTTCAAGAGATTTTGGTGTAGGTCCGTAGTCTTGTCCGTTTCTTCTTTAAATGAGCCTAAGTCACGTGTATTTCCTCCAAATTCCTTCCAAATGCTAAATACCTAAAAAGGAACGATTAAGTACCTATTTTGAGCATAAATGCACGATTTAGGGGGTTAAATGACCCCGAAAAAGTGTGTAAAATGACACCTCATCAAACACGTAGAAAAGGGTACGATTGAATTGTATTTTGTCATGACTGATTACCAATTGGCGGACATTTTCACCAAAGCCCTTCCATTGGATCGGTTTAATTATTTGGTTCATCGCCTTGGTATGCGCAGTTTGTTTCTACAGGAGCTTGAACGTCTTGCAAAATCACAGTAATTCTTTGTATATATTTATCAGAAAAGCAAAATACAAAATTATAAAACTTATAAAAGCATAATACAAAATCGAAAAATTTCAAAATACCAAAAATACTCTTCTCCGACATGTCTCTCTAAAATTGATAATATTTACGTCCCTAAAAATGTCATTTAATAATGATACGGGGATGTAAATAAAGTTCAAGCGAGAGTTTCTAAAATGTTTTAAAACATGTCCTCTCTAAATTTTCTATGACTTCTGATTACTTCTGATCATAATTCGGTTTTAAACAAAGAAAAGTGTACGCTTCAGTGCATTTTATCTTCAAAAGAAGAGAAATCTTCTTGTTTTTGAGCATTCTTTTCAAACACTTTTCAAAAGTATGCTCAAAACATACGACTTCTAAGTAAATGTCAGCTTAGAACTTGGATTTTCAAAGAAAAGAAAATGTTCATCTATGTACATTATTCCTCAACAGCGGGAATTTCATGTCTTCTCGGTCTTGAGCAAAGTCATCCAAACATTCCAAGTTTTGAATGCTCAAGATAAGTATTAAGAAAATGATTTTGGATTTATACGCTTCATGATCTGTTGTTCCCTCTTAGTTAGTGAACAATAACTACAAAGTTATCATTTCCTAACTCATGGCTTGTAAGTAAAGTAATGTATTTGTTCTTTGAAAAGGTTTTGTGTAAGTAAAGATAAACAATAAGTAAAAGACACAAAAATAACTTTTCAACATTTAACTCTTTTTATTAAGAATTATACCCTATTGTATGCGGAACTACAATGAGGATTGAATTGACAATGTGTGTGAGTGTGATCTCCTCACTATTAACTTTGCATAAACCTAAATTGTTATGCAAAGTTAACTACTATGCTAACCAACTGAGCTCACTTAGGGACTTAGTAGATTTGGAGGAGTAGGTGTTTGTGAAAGATACAACTTTAAATGCACAAACTTAACCTACTCATTTACAAGACATTTTCTATTTATACTAATTAGGTAGGGTCATACCCACGTGGGTGATAAGTGTGTGTCTCAATGCTAATAGGCTAGTACAAATTGTACAGCTTTGTCTCTATTACAATTCTATTCTAAGTATAGGACAAACACACTTTCTAAGGTCAGTGCTGACACTGACCTTGTCTTCATACCCTATTCAGGATAGTTTGGTTTCAGACAGATAAGACCTTGTCTTCATACCCTAAAGTGTTATGCAAAATACTATGCTAACCAACTAAGCTCACTCAGGGACTTAGTAGATTTGAAGGAGTAGGTGTTTGTGAAAGATACAACTTTGAATGCACAAACTTAACCTACTCCTTTACAAGACGTTTTCTATTTATACTACTTAGGTAGGGTCATACCCACATGGTTCATAAGTGCATGTCCTAATGTTGATAGGCTAGTACATATTATACAACTTTGTCTCTATTACAATTCTATTCTAAGTATGGAACAAACACACTTTCTAAGGTCAGTGCTGACATTAACCTTGTCTTCATACCCTAATAAGGATAGTTTTACTTCAGGCAGATAAGAGCTTGGACTTATCTGTTTCAAACTATCCCGCCTATTTAGTATTTCATCTTCAGGGTCTTCTAGTTGTTGGAGATCGTATAGGGTTCAGTGAGTCTATTGCTACAGCTCACTGAACCCATCACCTTCTTCTTTGGCTCAAGCTTCATTCACTGAGTACCGCCTCACTGAATGCTAGAGTCTTTCTTATAGACTCAGGTTGAGCATCCTAAAGGTAACTCACTGAGTGATTGTTCACTCAGTGACCTTGAAATGTTAAAGGTTATTAACACTTAGGATATTTTGTATTCAAATCCTAAGTGAAAGATCATTGGGCACTGAATTGGACCAACAATCTCCCCCTATTTGGATATAAACATAGCCTAAGTTTTTTCCAGTGTGAGTGAGTAAATACAACTTCTTCTCATACTGAGTCTAGAAAGCAAGTAAAGGATACTTGTAACTTAAAAGTACTTCTTGATCAGGATTACATTTCCTACCAATCTATTACAACAAAACATTACAAAAGCACGTAGTCTAATTTATATCCAATTGCTTCCAACTTTACTTTCTTAGACTGAAGCTTCTCTTGGTCAGGGAGCTTGACAATCAACTTGTTAGCCTTAAAATATGTTGACTTATACGGAATTACATTAGTTTATTATAGCCGTGTCGAATAAAGGTCTAGATGCGTTAAGTTAGTATTATAGGCGACACAATAGGGCTATAAGTACCCCCTTCATACTTCCATAGAGGGGTGAGGATTCATTTGTAACATTTCATATAAGGTGTGTGTGTATGTTTCTCTCTTCTATCACACACATATCTTTCTCTTTTCTCTCATCTTATCAATAATATGGCTACTTATTTGTTTCATCCTTCCCGACCTCTGGATCTCTCTAGTTAGTGATTTCTTATTATTAACAATTGGTAGCAAAGCCTAGGTTACGTTTTATGTTCGTGTTTTGCTTATTAGTGGAACTTATATGGAATTACATTAGTTTATTATAGTCGTGTAGAATAAGGTCTAGATGGTATTTTGTGGTGCTTATTGGTGTAAAGAAGAAGATAGGATAAAGGTACAAAAAAGGCAAAAAGTACATTTTGT
Organism: Tanacetum coccineum; assembly: GCA_026074375.1. Classification (NCBI taxonomy): domain Eukaryota; kingdom Viridiplantae; phylum Streptophyta; class Magnoliopsida; order Asterales; family Asteraceae; genus Tanacetum; species Tanacetum coccineum. Next base: position 53,160 of record BQNB010012446.1, read on the forward strand.
CCTGTTCCCTGTGATTTATACAGGTGATTTATACCTGCGATTTATACAGGAGGTTTATACAGGCGATTTAAACACATTTTCTAAGCAGGCGATTTATACCAAAATTTGGCCAGATGATTTTGTGGGCGATTTATACCAAATTTAGGGGTGATTTATACCTAATTTAGGGTGATTTATACCACAGAATTTGGGGCGATTTATACCGGTTTGTCTAGGTGATTTATACCGAATTTTAAGGTCAGAATTTACCATTTTCGGTAATTTTCAACCGAAATTTATTTTCAAAGTGCTATTCAAATCATTTTTGGTGAAGGCCAATTTCAACTATTATCGTCTAGAACCAAACTTAAACACCTTCCGCAACACCAAAGCAAACACAACACTTAATGCAAAAACAATCTTATAAGATTCACTAAAACGACAAACGGCTAAGAATTCAGATTACGATGATACGTGATCACGAAGTTGATTTGGTATCCCTTATTTGCGATTGAAGTGGGTTTCACGAAGGTGTCTACTTATTTCATCATCGAGACTTCCTTCTACTTTCTACCCCTTTTCTTCAAACCTAATCTATCGATTGATGACTTGCTTAAACGTATAGAGCTATGATTGAGACTTGGATTATCTAGTTTCCAGTAGTCGGAGTGGTTGGTTGAAGACCTGGATAACTATCACTTAAAGGAGTTATGTTGTAGTACTAAGTGTCACACGTAGATGTCAATGGGGATAATTTCAAGAGGTGTTGTACTTTTTATACTTTTCTGGTTGAGTATAGGGCACTTAAAGATTTAATCTTGCATCGTTCTTTAATCGACAACAGTGCAAGCTTAAGTAACAAATTTAAGGGATTTTACTTCATTTTCAAGTTTGGTATATCGAATTTAATTCAACATGTAGTCACAGCAATAGCTGCCTGAATACGAGGTTGGTAGGTTAGACAGAGAGTTTAAATGTTAAGATGTAATCATCAATTCTTACGAGATATTATTGTGCTATACCAAGACAATGGTACTTCACAGTCTAAGCAAAATTTTCAAAGTTCTTCAACGACATTCATAACTTTTCAAAATTTATGCTTATGACAAGAACTTCTCGAGTATTTAGACGTACACAACAAGGATGCTTCCGAGAGTTCGAAACCATCATGGGGGAAATGTATACTTTGGTTACCATGTCAACTTCCAGGGGGAAGTAGTGTATACTACTTCACTTAGTATGGTTTGTGAAGTATTCTGCATACATGAGATGACTTGTTGTTGATCTCTTGCATGTACCCCCGAACAAATATTCACCAAGACCTATTGACAAGTAGCAGCAATATTTGGTGTGGTTGTTCTTCTATAAAATTCCGTTGTACACGTTAATGAAAAATAGAAGATAGTTCAAGCTACATCAAAGTTTCAAAATTTGCTCAAGATAGGGATGTTAGTTTGGAGGGAAGCTGATTCATAAACTTTGCCAAAAAGGAGTCTATGAAGAAAGCTTTTCAAGACATGTTGCATGGATTAGGGGGAAGTTAATCCAATTCATGCATACTACAATGGTTCCAAAACAAGTAAAGACAATGAAGATCCAAGCTGGAGTACAAGTTTTAAGACCAGGAGAACTCAAAAGACATCTTCAGCTTTAGAAGTGCTTTGGAAGACATTATTTTGTTGTAATTGTACTTGTTAGGAAGATTGTAAGTAATTTTGTATGTCCACATATTGGGGGAAGATTGTTAGCCTTAAAATATGTTGACTTATACGGAATCACATTAGTTTATTATAGCCGTGTCGAATAAGGTCTAGATGCGTTAAGTTAGTATTATAGGCAACACAATAGGGTTATAAATACCCCCTCCATACTTCCATGGAGGGATGAGGATTCATTTGTAACATTTCACATAAGGTGTGTGTGTGTATGTGTGTGTTTCTCTTTTCTATCACATACACATCTTTCCTTTTTCTCTTATCTTATCAATAATATGGCTACTTATTTGTTTCATCCTCCCTGACCTTCGAATCTCTCTAGTTAGTGATTTCTTATTATTAACACAACTTCTTCAGCTTCAGGCTGAATCTGGCATTCTCTAGGGTCTTGATTATTAAGTCCATCACTAAATATGATACTAGAGAATCTACTCTAACCTTGTGAATGTCATTTCATCGTTAGAAGGCTTAATCACCAAACATATCAGTGAAGAATATCCCATACTCAAGTTCTTCAATTACTATATTGTGTAACACCCCAAATTTGGGTAGCAGCAGAATGTTGAATATCCGAGGGCGTTACTTCATAGATCAATAGCACAAGATATGAGAACGACCACTAAACGTGTCGTTTTAAAAAGATACATTGGATTAACAAAATACTTGTTCATTATAATAAGGCTCATGCTTATAAATTTTTCGACAATTGATAATAAAGATTTTGAGTTTATATAACAGGAGTGTATCTCAAACTGCAATACCGCCCCAAAACTTTAGTACTGTCTCTCCAAAGAGTACCCCTAATGTATCTTGGCACCTTGTTCCTTATTGTCTTGAGAAAACATTCCTTAAACGTCAACATAAAGTTAGAGGACTTCATAGGTTTATGTAAATGCAATAAGGTAGACCGCAAGAATTTCCAAGTGTATGATTTAGCAACAAATTCATAAACATCATAAAAAGTAATTACAATTTTTCCTAAGCACAGGACACTTAAGACTCGACATGTATTATGAATAAATTGCTAAAAAATGCCCATAGAATGTGTGTCTTCCGCCGCAACATCCCAAATCCACAAGTATAAAAACGTTTGTTGTCCCGATCATAATGATCGCACTTCACCAAACGAGGATGTCAAGTCCAAATAGATCTATTTATAAAATTCAAGATCACAATCTAGTAATTGACAGTATCATGAATAAGGGCTCAGTGGGTTATCGCTAGCATAGGCAAACACGTAATCATAGTATAACATGTACACTTGCGAGCTCAATTTGTAAAACCAAGCATGTTCCGACTCCCATAGAAGTAAATCATTTAAATAATGTAAAACATGGCCTAATGGAACTCACCTGAGTAGGTATAGTCCTCTGTGATGATAAATAATATCAAGTATGGCAAATGAATTACAACCGTCAAATACCTAATTAATTGAAACGGCAGGTTCTTCATGTCTATAAAAGTTTAGGACTAACGACTTAATGCATAAACTACAATAAATCCCTAGTTTATACATATAATTTATCACTTGTGAGGTCGTGCCATGGTTTATTGTAACTTTGTCTTTACTTTTGATGGCTCTTGAAAGGTATACGACCTAAGGATCAATATCGTTAATAAATATACAATTATAAACTGATAGTTTATACGCACCGATAATACTAGACTTATAAATACAAATATTACTTTTACTTATATTAAGTTCCAGTCCGACACTGTTCAATGTATTTATAAATCATTTAATTTATAACATATCTTTTAAGTTTTCTAGAGTTTTGACTAACTTTATCTCTTTGTTTAAGTTTGTTAAATTACACTTTTAACGCCCTAACATTCCAATTTGTCACTTTTAGTCCTTTTACTTTACAAAAGTTATACTTTTAATATAAGTTATTCTAAAACGGCACCCTCTAGTTTGCACTTTGACACTTTTAGTCTCTAAACTTGTAAAAATCACATTTTAAGCCCGTTTAAGTTCTAACAAGTGGCAATAAGTTTTATTAAGCTCCAATAAGCCATATAAGCTGTGGCAGCTTATAAATAAGCTCGAATGAGCTTATTTAGGCTTATTAGACCTTATTGGGCCCGTTAAGGTCCAATAAGAAATTTACATGTCCAATCTAGTTTTCAAAGGTACATAGGTCCTCATTAACTTTATTAAGCTATGAAACCAATTTGGCATAATAATAAGCACGGACGAGCTAATTTTGATGCTTATTAGGAACTCGTTAGTCCAATAAAACTCTAGCCATAAAAGTGTTTCAAAGTCAATTAGAGTTTCAATACACGATCCAACTTATTTTTCTTATCTCATTAAGCTCTTATGATTATAATTAAGCTGTTTTTTATTGTATGGCTTATTCAATAAGCTAATAAGCCTAGTTAATGGGCTTTTGGGCCCATTATAAACTTGATAAGCATTTTAAGCTCTAGGCTATATCCCTTTTAATGGTCCATTTAAAGCATTCTCTAAAGCTTAATAATCCTTAGTAAACTGCTTAAGCTTAAAAGAAATAAGCTGGTGAGCTTATATATGAGCTCCTTGTTCTTGTTAACAACCATAACCTTAACCCGAAAAGTCTTAAAAGGTTCATCATGGTTTTATAACATGTTCTAGCTCATTTTCTAGTTTCAATAAGTCCTTAGGATTACACTTAAGCTGTTTTTATAGTTTGGCTTATTTATAAGCAGATAAGCTCTCGATAATAGGCTTTTGGGCCCATTGTGAACTCGTTAAGGGTTTTACATGTTTAAGCTTATCCGATTAAGTCCATTAGCATTTTAAGTTTCTAATAAATCCACAAACCTATATAAGCTCGCAAATAAGTTGCTTTAGCTTATTGGTGGCTATTAGACTCGTTTGGCCTGCTAAGGGCTGTTAAGGAGCCAATTTGTGTGCCCTATAGGGTTGCCTTATAGTGTATATCTTAACCAAGACGATTTTTCACTACGGCCCTAACCCTTCATAACGCTCAAGTGAGCTTAAAAAAATTAAGCTATGATGGGCCTTAACTACCGGACTGTTAGGCCTGTTCGGTCCCATTGTGATTGTTTTAGGATTAAAACGAGCACATTAGTGGCGCCGTGTAAGACCCAAGTGAACTTATAGGGTTCGTTAAGTAATAACTAGAAAACAAATGTAAGCTTTAATTTAGTACGCATAATGTCGAGTAACGCCACATGTAACGTTTAAGTGGTTAGTAAACGCCTTCTTCCCAGCCAAGCCATTTCGTTCTAATGAATCAGTTTGCAGTGTGTAACAGTGTTTATTATAAACGTAACCTATTTTAGAGTGGCCCAAGCCCTTGGTAAGTCATGTTTTAATAAAGTTGCACATTTTATCACCCCAACAAGATTATTTACATGTAATAATATCGTACCATGCATTCACTACTCACGTTATTTTGTTACATTACAACAACGTGATTCCAAACGGCTAGCAATCAAAAGAAAGAAAAAAGCCATGAATGAATATGTACGCTAAAAACATGACTTTACAAGAGTCCTAAATCTTGGTTTCGTGTTGGAACGTGTAGAATGACAACCCAATGTATTATACACGATAGTATAATAAACCCAAGCTTTAAAGCTTATCTATTTCCCAAGTCACGTCTCGTGTAACCTTTTCTGATAGATCTTGATGAAGTACCAGTTACCACTTAAAATGCGTGAGGGAAATTGTTTAGGGTGTTTGTCGCGGTTTGTGACTCGAAACAAGAGAAGAAAAACAATGGCTTATTTGTTTGAGTGTTTGTGTGTTTATAAGTTTCAAGAAGAGTTTTATGTCAAGTATAGATAGGTATTTATAGGCTTGTGAGCTAGTTACATTTCCTTGTCCCTAATCCAAACCAAATCGTAGTCCCTAAATCGTGGTATTGTGGTTTCTAGTTAATCTCCCATAGTTTTGATAATACCGTTTTTTACCTAAGTACAACTCTTAATTACAAGATATATGTACAGAGATAGATAAGATTTGAAAATCTTCAATGGGTTTGTGTGTGTTTCCTTAGCCGCGAGTATCAAGAGGTGAAACAAAGGATCGCAAAGAGCATCAATGGTTATTACCTCAATGTGTATTGATTAACTAGGACATTAAGTACATACAATTAATTAATCGCATAGTGGTATATGTAACTTAGTATAAGAATTAGGAGATTTTCTATGGATTAGGCAAGTGGGACGCATGTTTTATGGGTTTGGGTCACCCCATTTTTCACCAATAGCGAACTTATGAACACGACAAACAAAGACAAAAAGACAAGAATTTAATTATTTTTGTGTTTAAGGTTTAAAAGTGGGTATTGGTTTGAGTCTAAGCAAGTCTAGGTATTTCCGTGGTGTGTCTAAAGGCATTTAATTGCGAAACGTAAGCCCTTTTACGTGACCAATAAAAATAAAACACGCAAGGTCAATAATTATCTTCTTAATAATTACCTAACACTTGCTTGACGTAAACCTTAATTTATTTGGTGTCCGTCTACGTTAAATGATTATTCCTAGTCTACGCGATTTAGCTTAAAAGTTAAATTAAAATTAAGCGCGTATTGGAATAAAATAAATAGTGAAGAATAATCAGAGTCGTAAAATGACCTAAAATTGAGAAATGTTACAGTCTCCACCCGTTAAAAGAGCTTTGTCCTCAAAGCTTAAGACCTTGTAGTAGATGACGAAGCCCGGTTTGTGAAATGTTGTGGGTATTTCTGTTTGAACGAATCTTCACATTCCCAGGTGAACTCAGGACCTCTCCTAGAGTTTCCAATGAACCTTGACCAATGGTATTCGGCTTCGCTTTAATCGTTTGATCTCCCGTTCCATGATTTCAACGGGCTCTTCCACAAACTAGAGCTTATTGTCAACATGAATTCCTTCTAACGGCATGACTAATCGTTCATCAGCATAACATTTCTTCAGAATATACACATGCGGGCAAGTAAGGTGAACCCTGCTCACGAACCCGACTTGAGGAAGTTCCAGCCTTTTAAAGCAACCTTCCCAACCAAGTCTAACGACCTTGAAAGGTCCGACATATCTCGGGTTCAACTTGCTTTGCTTACCGAATCGTACAACCCCTTTCCAAGGCGAGACCTTGAGCATAACCCTATCCTTAACTTCAAACTTCATCGACTTTCGCTTCAAATCAGTGTAGCTCTTTTATCGATCCTGAGCAGCTTGAATTCCTCACTTGATCCAAGATGATCTTTTCCGTTGTTTCTTGGATCATTTCCGGACATCAGTTTGGGCTTCTCAACTTATCGGGCCCACACCCAGTGATCGACATTTTCGAACCATTAAAGTGCCTCATAAGGAGCGGAATCCTTAATGCTGCGTTGTATAACTTGTTGTTATACGAGAATCGTAAATGGCAAATGCGTAACCCACCTGTTTCTAAAATGTCGATCACAGCAAGCACGTAGCATGTCCTCGAGAGTTTGAATAGTCCTCTTTCTCTGGCCGTCGATTTCTGGATGATATGCGGTGCTCATACTCAGGTCTGTACCCAAATCTTTCTGAAATGATCTCCGGAAATTTGATGTGAACCTCCCATCGTAATCATAGATGATTGAAACAGGTATTCCGTGTCTTGCTACTATCCTGTTCAGGTACAACCTTGCCAATTTGTCTAATGGATCATTCTCTCTTATTGGCAAGAAGTGAGAAGATTTTATAAGTCGATCTACAATCACCCAGATGGTGTCAAAACCGTGTGACGACTTAGGAAGCTTGGTGATAAAATCCATCATGATATTATCCCACTTCCCTAGCTTCCACTCGGGTATAGCTGGTTATACTAACAGTTCCGATGGCCTTTGGTGTTCGGCCTTGACCTTTGAACATGTCAAGCACTTGCTAACATAGGTGGCGATGTCAGCTTTCATATTGGCGGTATTGGCCACAATATAGCTTCTTCAGTGTCATGGGAACATCTTGTCAAAACCAGGAATGTATAGAATATATTTTGACTTATTGGGGATTCAGGGTGCATAATCATCTGGATCTTAAGTCGCTATAGCAAGGTAACCAACTCCTGCCGTTTAAACATAAAACTCCATCTACGCGTGGTTCTAACTTTTTTTCCTTATGTTATATCATTTCTGATCAAAGCCACCTACATCTTCATTCTCAGATCTTGGTTTCAGGGGCTTCCAATCTAAGCTTCTAGTATTTGTTTGGGAAAATCCAAGCCAATAGTCATAACTAAGGCTCGAACCCACAATGGCTCAATCTGTTCCTTAAGGCTCAATGCGTCGGCCACTACGTTTGCCTTCCTCAGGTGATAACGGATGTCACAATCATAATCACTTAGCAATTTTAGCCAACGGCGTTGCCTCAATGAAATCTCCTTGTCAAGAATGTGTTGTAGACTTTTATGGGTCGGTTGAACACAGGTGCATTTGGTTCCCTATAATAATGTCCTCCATAATCTACAGAGTAAACAAAATGATCCAAGTTCTAAATCCCCATCGTAGATGTAGTTCTTCTCATGAATTTTTAATTGTCGAGAAGCATAGGCAATCACCTTCTCTCTCTGCATCAAAACAACACCTAAACCCTTGTGTGAAGCATCACAATAGAACACAAAATCTTCACTCCCTTCAGGTAAAGCCATAATTGGTGCACTGCACAACTTCTGCTTTATTAACTGAAAAAAAAATTTCATTCCTTTTCACCCCAGTCAAACTTGATTCCTTTCTGAGTAGCTTCGTCATTGATTTAGCAATCTTCCCAAATCTGGGTAGCAGCGGGATGTTGAATATCCGAAGGCGTTACTTCATAGATCAATAACACAAGATATGAGAACGACCACTAAACATGTCGTTTTAAAAAGATACATTGGATTAACAAAATACTTGTTCATTACATAAGCTCATGGCTTTAAATTGTTCGACAATATAAGTAAAGATTTCGGTTTATAACGAATGTTCTCAAAATGTAATACGCCCCAAATATTTTGTACTGACTCTCCAAAGAGTGACCCCTAATGTATCTTGGCACCTTGTGCCTTATTGACCTGAGAAAACATGCTTAAAACGTTAACATAAAGTTGGTGAACTCATAGGTTTATGTAAATCAATAGTAGGACCGCAAGATTTCTAAGTGTATGATTTAGCAACAGATGCAAACATCATAAAAAATAATTACATTTTCCTAAGCTTATGACACTGAAGCTCGACATGTGTGAATACAATAAATTACCAATAAATGCCTGTGAATGATGTTCTAACCCGCAACATCCCAAATCCGACATGGTATACGTTTGTTGTCCGGCAACCCGGCACAGTGAGTGATACTTACCTAAACGAGGATGTCAATCCCAAATAGATCTATTTATAACATTCACGCTCACAATCTAGTAATTGACAGTTCATGATAAGGGATCAGTGGGCTATTGCTACTTAGGCAAACACGTAATCATAGCATAAAATGTACACTTGCGTCCAATTTGTAAAACAAAGCATGTTCTCACCCAAAAGATGTAAATCATTTAAATAATTGTAAAACATAGGGCTATGAACTCACCTAAGTAGGTAGTCATCTGTGAATGATAAATATATCCAAGTATGGCAAATGAATTACACCGTCAAATACCTAAGTAAATACGGCCAGTCTTAGTCTACAAGTTTAGGCTAACGACTTAATACATAAACTATAATAAATTGCTAGTTTATACATATACTGTTATCACTTGCGTGGTGGTGCACATGTTTATTGTATTTGTCTTTACTTGATGGCTCTTGGGAAGGTATACGACTAAGTATAGATATCGTTAATAAATATACATTTATTAACCTGATAGTTTATACACCGATAAACCTTGACTTTAAATACAATAATACTTTTATTATATTAAGTCCAGTCCGACACTTCAAGTATTTATAAAATCATTTAAAATTTATAACATACTTTTAAGTTTCTAAGTTTGACAACTTTATCCTTTTGTTTAAGTTTGGTTAAATTACACTTTTTAACCCCTAACTTTCCAAGTTGTCACTTTTAGTCCTTTAACTTTACAAAAGTTATACTTTTAATATAAGTTATTCCAAAACAGCACCTTATGTTTGAAATATGTCAAAAACAGTCATTGGACTCATAAAAATCACTATTTACAGTTTACACCCTCTAGTTTGCGCTTTGACACCTTTAGTCTCTAAACTTGTAAAAATCACATTTTAAGCCCGTTTAAGTTCTAATAAGTAGAAATAAGTTTTATTAAGCTCCAATAAGCCATATAAGCCGTGGCAGCTTATAAATAAGCTTGGATAAGCATATTTAGGCTTATTGAACCTTATTGGGCCCGTTAAGGTCCAATAAGAAATTTACATGTCCAATCTAGTTTTCAAAGGTACATAGGCCCTCATTAAGCTTATTTAATCTTATTGAAACCGTTTGGCATAATAATAAGCTCGGATGAGCTTATTTTGAGCTTATTGGACTCGTTAGTCCAATAACTCTTGCCTGAAAGGTTTTCAAAGTCCATTAGAGTTTCAATACATGATTCAACTTAATTTTCTTATCTCATTAAGCTCTTATGATTATAATTAAGCTGTTTTTATTGTATGGCTTATTCAATAAGCTAATAAGCCTCGTTAATGGGCTTTTGGGCCCATTATAAACTCGATAAGCCTTTTAAGCTTTTAGGCTTGATCCCTTAAGGTCCATTAGCATTCTCTAAGCTTAATAAGCTTAGTAAACTGCTTAAGCTGAAAGAAATAAGCTCGAGTGAGCTTATTGGGCTCGTTAGCCCGATAACCTTAACCCGAAAAGTCTTAAAAGGCCCATCATGGTTTTATAACATGTTCTAGCTCATTTTCTAGTTTCAATAAGTCCTTAGGATTACATTTAAGCTGTTTTTATAGTTTGGCTTATTTATAAGCAGATAAGCTCTCGATAATGGGCTTTTGGGCCCATTGTGAACCCGTTAAGGGTTTTACATGTTTAAGCTTATCCGATTAAGGTCCATTAGCATTTTAAGTTTCTAATAAACTCACAAACCTATATAAGCTCGCAAATAAGCTGATTTAGCTTATTGGTGGCTATTGGACCCGTATTGGGCCTCGCTAAGGGCTGTTAAGCCGATTTGTGGCCCGATAGGGTTTCCTTATGTGTATTCTTAACCAAACGAGTTCACTAAGTCCTTTAACCCTTTAATAAGCTCAAGTGAGCTTAATAATAAGCTATGAGCCTTAACTAATAGACTGTTAGGCCTGTTCGACCCATTGGTGGATTGTTTGGATTAAACGAGCCCATTAGTGGCCTGTGTAAGCCCCCTAGTGATTATTAGGGTTCGTTATGATACTAGAAATCAATGTAAGCTTATTTATCACACATAATTATTGTGTTTGCCACATGCAAACGTTCGAGTGGTTAGTACATGCCTTCCCACGCCAAGCCATTTCGTTCTTATGAAAAGTTTACGTGTGTAAATGTTTTTAACGTAACCCATTTTAGCCCTAGCCCTTGGTAAGTATTGTTTTATAACATTACACATTTTAGCACCACACAAGTTATATACATGTAATATTCATACCATGCATGCACCACTCACGTTAGTTTGTTAATTACAACTAATGTGATTCAAACGGCTAGCAATCAAAGAAAGAAAAGCATGATATGAATATGTAAGCTTGGAACGCGACTTACAAGAGTCCTAGAGTCTTGGTTTCATGTTAGAACATGTAGAATGACAACCCAATGTATTATACACGATAGTATAATAAACCCAAGCTTCAAAGCTTATCTATTTCCCAAGTCTTGTCTCGTGTACCTTTTTTATGATCTTGTATGAAGACCTAGTACCACTTATATGCTTGAGGGAAATTGTTTAGGGTGTTTGTCGTGGTTTGTGATTCGAAACAAGAGAAGAAAAACAATGGCTTATTTGTTTGAGTGTTTGTGTGTTTATAAGTTTCAAGAAGAGTTTTATGTCAAGTGTAGATGGGTATTTATAGGCTTATGAGCTAGTTACATTTCCTTGTCCCTAATCCAAACCAAATCGTGCCCTAAATCAGTGGTATTGTGGTTTCTAGTTAATCTCCCATAGTTTTGATAATACCTTACTAGTACAACTCTTAATTACAAGATATATGTACAAGATTTGTTAAGATTTGAAATCTTATGGGTTGTGTGTGTTTCCTTAGCCGCGGGTATCAAGAGGGAAACAAAGGATCCAAAGAGCTCAAATGGTTATTACCCAATGTGTATTTGATTAACTAGGAACATTAAGTACATATCTTAATTAATCCATAATGGTACATGTACTTAGTATAAGATTTAGGAGATTTTCTAGTAGATTAGGCAAGTGGGACGCATGGTTTTATGGGTTTGGTTCACCCATTTTTGGCCAATGTGACTTATGAACACAAGAATTTAATTATTTTTGTCTTTAAGGTATAAAAGTGGGTATTGGTTTGAGTCTAAGTAAGTTTAGGTATTTCCGTGGTGTGTCTAAAGGCATTTAATTGCGAAACGTAAGCCCTTTTACGCGGCCAATAAAAATAAAACACGCAAGGTCAATAATTATCTTCTTAATAATTACCTAACACTTGCTTGACGTAAACCTTAATTTATTTGGTGTCCGTCTACGTTAAATGATTATTTCTAGTCTACGCGATTTAGCTTAAAAGTTAAATTAAAAGTAAACGCATATTGGACTAAAATAAATAGTGAAGAATAACCGGAGTCGTAAAATGACCTGAGATTGAGAAATGTTACATATTGTTCACAAAGGGGACACCTTCAGGGACACTTCTATTACACTCCAACCCAGGCACTTTGATTTTAGGTTCCAATTCCATGTGTTTCCTATTTCTTCCTAAGGACTGAGATGAAGCTTGTTCACGGATAGGAGCAGGAACAGCTGACTAAATTCCAAGCTCTTCAGGTATCTTTTTTAGTCTTTCATACCTCTTATCTAAGAATATCATCAAGTCTTTGACAATTGTGTTCTTTTTAATATAGATGATTGGACCTAATTCATCTAACTCAGTGACTCCAAAATCAGATAACTTAAATGGGCTATGAACCTAAAAGTTTCTCTTGTCATTATTTCTAAAGACTATGAGTACTGTTGGTTTGGTGTTGGGATGATTCTAACATCTGTGATAGGCTTTGGCTTGAGTCTGTTGGAGATAGTCCACATGTACTGCTTAACTTTTTTCTTGTTGAGCTTCATCAATCTCTTGACCTTTTGTGAATGTTCTCTCTTGAGGACTTAATGTTCAGCATCCTAAGCTTTCTTGAACTTCTCACATGTTTTTGCACTGACAATTGTCTTAGGATAAAGTTTAATCTTCTCAGCCTCTTCCTAAACAACTTTAATCACTTTAGTCTTGGTCATTTCAAACATCTTGGCTTCTTCAGCAGCCTTCTTGATCTTTTCTTCTTTGTCCATATGGGCTTGTATTTGCTCCTCACTAAGTTGGAAAGTTTTTCCATTTATTTCATAAGGCACAAGTATTGGAGCATCAGGATCAGGACACACTTCTTTTGATGCAGGCACAAGCTTCTTTGATGAAGGTTTGAGTTGTTCCTCAATAGCAATGCCCTATCCTTTTCTTTGTGTAACTGGAGGCTCAGATGATGTTATATCAATCACTGGACCAAGAGGTTGAGAAATGTGGATTTCAAGGGTGGTGTCAGTGAGTTTGATAGTTGATGGAGAATTCATCATTTCCAACTCAAGGTTGGGCCTCATCAGGGGTCTAACTATTGAGATTGGAATTGATCTTGTTGGTCTCTCAGGCTCTTGCTCCTTTTTAACTTTGTCTTCAGTTCCTTTGGTTTCCATGTCATCAGTCTCCCCCTTAGTTTGAAAAAGAGGTTCTTTAGTGACAACCTGTGTGATATTCTCCCTCCTAACATTTTCTAGTCCTTCAGTGATAACAAGTGTTGTTTGCGACACACTACTGAAGGGGGTTGAAGACTGGCCTTTGAATGCCTGAAAAATCTCTGTCATCATTGATTTAATTTTGGAAGTGTCTGACTTGAGGGACGAGAGATCTGCCTATATAAGAGCCTGAGTGTGCTCAATCTTTGTAAGTCTAGGGCCAACATTCTAGGCCATGGATGTAGAAGACTTAGCCCAGGTTGCCAAGTGATCAGTTTGAGCATCAAGAGCAGCTTTCATAGTTTCAACCAAGGACTTAAGACCAGAGAAATCAAAAGTCTTGGCCAGGGATAGGAGTTCAGTAATGTTGTGAGAATTTGCTGTGTAGGCTTTAGTGGCTTCAAGTACTTTCTTGTTAAGTGCATGATCTTCTTTAACAGCTTTCTAAATAGCTTTAAGCATTTTAGTGACCCCATTTAATGCTTTGAGAAGATCATCCCTTTCTGTGCTATTTTTGTCAAGGGAGTTCATGGTTGCTTGAACAAGCTTATCAGTTTGATCCATGTGATCAATATTCTCTTTATAATACCCTTCAATGTATGCCCCGAGGTCAGCATAAGAAACTACAGCTTCTTCATGCTTTTCCCACTGATCTTCAGTTAGCCTGTTAAGCGACACTCGAGATACTTTTCTAAGATACTTTACCAGTTGTCTTTTAGTGAGTGGTAGAATGTTGTCATATTTCTTGAGTTCAGGACTAGAGGAGTCAGAATCTTATTCATCAGTGTCTTAAGCATGAGATGATTCAGGCTTGTCTGTGTTTGGTGAAGACTGAACTTCTTCACCAGTGGGTGGAATGTCTTCATCCATTTCCTCTCTAGTTGCAAACACTTCTTAATTATCACTTTCCTGAACCATTTCATCATCAAATAGGAGCAAATCTGGGACATCGACAAAAGTTTTGAGTTTCAAGGTTTCAGAATCCGGCTCCACTTCAGAAGAAGTATTGCCTTTGTTTTCAGTCAGGGATCGACACCTTAATATAATGGACTGGGTTTCATCCACCTGGTACTTAGCACCAGTCCCTGAGTAATCAGCAACAGGATTGGTTGGTGGTTCCATATCAACGGGTGGTTTTAATCCCTCTGAGTCTTTGTCTCTACGTGGCCTTTCAGGTAACGATGTGGTTTTAACCATACCTTTATCAGAAGCCATAGAAGGCAATCCCTTACTAGCGGGCTGAATGTTTCCCCCTGGGTCTTTAGGATCAGTTGTTTTACTCTCAGGCAAAGGTTGTAATTTACCAATGCCCTCATCGAGTGAAGTGGAAGGCAATCCCATACCAGCGAGTTGTATGTTTCTCTTTAGATCTTAAGGATCATGTACGTTGCCCGAGGATACTGAATGAGATTGCTCTAAACCCTCCGTTGGCATAGTGGGTGGTGTTACTTAGGTCTTAGAGGGTGTCTTTTTGGACTTAGGATTTTGTCTCTTCTTATAGAGTGTTCCTGAAGCCTTAAGGCCTTTTGACTTGGGTAAGGTAGGAGTTACAATCTGAGACTTCACTTTCTTTTTCTTTCCAGAGAAAGGAAGTGGAGACACTGAGTCCTTCTGATTGTTCACGACAATCATAGGGGTCGTCAATTCAATTTTAATGACTTTGGATGGGCCCTTTGAAAAATTTGAGTTACTCAGGATGGTATGAGAACTCCCAAAAGTTTCATCCTGAGTGTAGTCAGAACCTAGTAACACTTTTAAAGCACATGAAATAAATATAGGGTAAGAAACATATTTCTTCCTAGACGATCTCCCCGATATCAACCTTTCTCCCAGTTATGAGATAATAGGCTATCATATGCTGAATGGAATTAATATGTTTAGTGGATGAGTAATTCTCGTCGAGAACATGAATCACAAATGTGAACAAAATTCTCCAAGCCACAAGAAAGGAATTTTTCAGGACAGGAGTCCTATCTAATAGTATTATATTTTCAAATTTTTTGGCCAATTCAACCTTCATAGCCTCAGGGGAGGGATGAGACACATAGGTGCCTTTAGCATAATCAAGTCCAATGGATTAAAAAATGTCTTATAGTTAAGGATTAATGGCTTCTTTCCATTCATCACCGAGAACTTGATTAAATACTCCTTTAGAGGAAGAGCCTCAGAGTTATTAATAGGTGGGTTTGGGTCATAACCAATAACGGTGCACCAGAACTCCCTGAGGAAGTTTTGGTACACCACTGAGGATGTTTTGGTGAAAGCCTCAGCCAAAGGGTAGTTCATCAAAAATTTACAAATATCTTTATAGGTTGGGGCGGTTTGTGGATCACTGGAAATACCCATAAAACTATTGTTGTAAAAAGTTAGAGATTCCACTATCAAGTCACCACACTAAGGGGCATACTTATTTGCTTGGTTTGCTGCCATTTTTTTGATAGTTTTAAGAAAAGGACAATGGCAATATATCAAATACCAGATGGTCACAAGTTAAATCCAACTTTGATCGCTGTCGTAAAATGCTTGATATGTTATCAAGGTTGTAGTGATACTAAGATGGATATCTTAGATGAACAACTTTGACTAAGAAAATGGTTTTATGAAAATGTTTTTGCCTAGAAAATCTTGAAGAACACACACTTTGTGCTTTGAGAGCAAACTTTTGCAGAGTTTAATTGCTTTTGAAAATTTGTGTATGTTACCTCTTTGGTAGGGGTATTTATAGGTGGATGTGAAAAGGTTTTAATATTTTAAACTTTTCATTTTAAGAAAAACTTAAAAACGGTTTGGTAACCCCATTTAATGCTGTCATCCCACTTGCACCATCCTTTTCAAATCGGCGATTGTTTTGCCGTTTCTTTGTCATGCACTTTTTGCAGGCATAACGTATGGATAACGGTTAATAGTCGTTTGACAAGACATATTAGGAAGGGATTGGTTTAGTGGGAGTTCACATTAAATGCATGGTTGGGTATTAGAGTGATATATGGGAGAAGTGGGGGGCCATAACTGTTGGATGACAGTTAGATAAGGAATATTTGTTCCTTATTTAATGTGTTCAGTCACCAACCTAGGACAATTAAGTAACTAAAGACTTAGAGCATTTAGTTACTTCATTTAATGTGTCTCTCAGTGTCATGGGAGTCATATATGTTTTAGGGAGTATGGTTATAGGGAGAGATTAGAATGTACACCGCACTGAATATGTTTCATCAGGAAGACTGATCAATCAATATTCAACATGCCTAACTTTGCTTTC
Organism: Tanacetum coccineum; assembly: GCA_026074375.1. Classification (NCBI taxonomy): domain Eukaryota; kingdom Viridiplantae; phylum Streptophyta; class Magnoliopsida; order Asterales; family Asteraceae; genus Tanacetum; species Tanacetum coccineum. Next base: position 69,937 of record BQNB010012446.1, read on the forward strand.
AGTCTTGTGAAAGTAAGTTCATCTGAGGGTTCGGTGAATATATCAGCTAGCTAATACTCAGTGGGGATGAAGTGTAATTCTATGTCTCCCTTAAGGATGTGATCCCTGAGGAAATGATATTTTATATCAATATGCTTGGTTCTTAAGTAAAGGACTAGATTGTTGGAGATAGCAATGGCACTTGTGTTGTCACAAAAGATGGGTACCATCTTGTAATGGATGTCATAGTCACTGAGTTGACTTTTCATCCATAGGATACTTGCACAACACCCAGCAGCAGCAACATATTTAGCCTCAGCTGAGGATATAGCCACTGACTGTTATTTCTTAGCACTCCAACAAACCAGTTTTCCACTACATATTTGGCAGGAACCTTAGGTGTTTTTTCTGTCCATATTACAACCAGCATAGTCTGAGTCTGAGTATCCTTTCAAATCAAAGCCTGGACATTTTGGATAATACAGACCAAGGGTTGAAGTACCTTTCAGGTATCTAAGGATTCTTTTCACGACAATTAGATGTGATTCCTTTGGATTGGACTGATATGTTGCACATAAGACTGTAGAGAATTGGATATCAGGCCTTGTTGCAGTTAGGTACATCAGTGACCCAATCATTCCCCTATATAAGGTCTCATTGACTGGCGTGCCAACAAGATCAGGACCTAAGTTATATGGAGGAACCATGGGTGTTTTCATTGAGAAACTATTAGAAATTTCATATTTCTTGAGTAAGTTCCTAGTGTACTGTTCTTGAAAAATGGATATTTCTTTGTCATCTTGCTTGATTTACAGTCCAAGGAAGTAGGTGAGTTCTCCCATCATACTCATTTCAAATTTCTTTGTCATCAGTTTCTCAAATTGTTTACAAAGTTTATAACTTTCTGAGCCAAATATGATGTCATCTACATACACTTGAACAAGGAGGACATCTTCTTTTGATTTATAGATAAACAATGTGTTATCTATTCTTCCCTTGGCAAACTTATTTTGAATAAGTAAAGTAGATAGAGTCTCATACCATGCCTTGGGAGCTTGTTTTAGTCCATAAAGGGCTTTATCAAGCTTGCATACATAGTTAGGGAACTCACTACTTTTAAAGTCAGGAGGCTGTTTAACATAGACTTCTTCTTTCAGTTTACCATTCAAGAAGGCACTTTTGACATCCATTTGGAAAACTATGAAGTTCATGTATGTAGTAAATGCAAGGAATATCCTAATGGATTCCATCCTTGCTACTGGTGCAAAGGTTTCATCATAGTCAATTCCTTCTTCCTGACTATAACCTTGTGTAACTAGTCTTGCTTTATTTTTGGTGGTTATACCATGCTCATCTTTCTTGTTCCTGAATACCCATTTAGAGCCTATGGCTGTTTTTCCATAAGGGAGTGGAACTGATTTAGTTCTTCATGAAACTGATTTAGTTCTTCATGCATGGCATTAACCCATCCTGGGTGCTTCAGTGCCTCAGACACCTTTTAAGGTTTTATCTCAGAGAGAAAGTTAGCAAATAGACATTCACTAGCTGAGGCTGCTATAAGCTTGGCAGCCATGCTTCTTGTAAGCTTGCCTTCACCAGGATCACCAATGATATTCACAAGTTCAATGTGTTAGTCTTTTGACTACCTATTCTGAGGAACAAGATGAAAACTTGTAGAGGCTTGATTGGATATTTGAGACTGGGGGACATCAGGGACTAACGATTCAATGATAGACACTAAGGCTTCAGTATTGTTCCCTGATAGACCTTCAGTAGATTGGGTGATAATTTGTTCATCTTTAACATTTTGTTCATGAGTTCCTTCAGTGTTGATTAGGTCAGGAGGACCTTCAGCATCCTCATTGTGAGGTATATCAGGCTCGTTTGGAGCAATCACTTCAGGATCATGTTTTTCTTAGGTAAGTTTAGTGAGTGAACGACCATGAGGAATGACATAGTATGAGATATCAGAATTTGCTTGATATTTTCTAAATGGGTCATCCTCATGAATAAATTCATCAGGAGGATATCTAGAGGAATCATCAATTCCTATCTCATCAACTGATGTATTGGTAAACCTGATGGCTTTTATACTCTTATCAAATGTAACATGATAAGTCTCCTCAACTTGTTGTCTTCTTGTGTTAAAGACTTTGAAAGCTTTTGTGACAAAATAGTATCTTAAGATATAGCCATCATTAGCCTTTGCATCAAATTTGCCTAGATGATCCTTGTGATTATGAATAAACACAGGACATCCAAACACATGAAAATAGTTGATATCAGGCATTCTTTCTCTGAATATCTCTTAAGGAGTCTTATCATGTCTTTTGACAATAATTGATCTATTTTGAGTGTAGCAGACTATTCTGACTGCTTCAGTCTAGAAATGCTTAGAGATTACTAATCCATTCAACATTGTTCTAGCAGCCTCAATGAGAGTTCTATTCTTCCTTTCAGCTACACCATTTTGTTCAGGTGTATAGGGAGAAGAGAAGTTTTGAGAAATTCCTTTCTCATCATAAAAACTCTTAAGCTCATGATTTCTAAACTCAGTCCCATTATCAATTCTAATTTGTTTAACTTTTACATCATTTTAGTTTTCCACCATCCAGATAAAAGACATAATCATTTCAGGTGCTTGACTCTTCTTCCTGAGAAAGTGAACCCATGTGTACCTTAAGTACTCATCAACAATGACTAGGGTATACTTCTCATGACCTATGGACATTGGACTGACTGGTCCAAAGAGATCAATATGAAGAAGATGTAACACTTCTTGATAGAGAAGTTTTGTTTAGTTTTGAATGAAGCTCTATGATGCTTCCTTTTTTCACATGCTGAGCAAGGATTATCTTTTGAATAAACTAGTGAAGGAAGACTAAGAACTTTGTTTTGTTTTGCAAGTTTATTAATGTTCTTGAAATTTAGATGTGATAGTCTTTTGTGCCAAAGTCAGTTTATACTTTCTGAGGCTTTAGCAAAGAAGTTGCCCCATTTGGAGTCAGTGATGACATGTTAAGGACATATACATCATTTCTTCTAGGTGCTATCAGGACAATTTATTTGTTAGCGTTAAAGATTGTTCCTTGCCTATCATCAAATCGTATAATGTATTTAGCATCACAGAGTTGACTGATGCTAATTAGATTGTACTTCAAACCATTTACAAAGGCTACTTTAGTGAAAATAATAAACCCATAGTTTATTGAACCAATATCTCTTAGTAACACAAGATGAGTTATCACCAAACACTACCTTAGGACCTGGTTGCTCTACATATTTGTGCAGATAACTCTTGACACTAGTTATACTCCTTGAGCATCCACTATCCAAGTACCAAATGGACTCCCTGATGTGTCTCTACATAAATAATAAACTTAGGTTAGTTTCTTTTGTGAACCCACTTCTTCGTGGGCTCTCTAGCCTTTGTAGCCTGAATTTTCTCACCTCTTTTGAAGTGATCAAACTCATTGTGGTCAGTGGTGAAGTGTATAGTGATTCCACATGTATTACACTTTACACCAATTGAAGACTCACTAGACTAAGAGGTGTCAGCTAGTATTCCTCCTCTTATATGAATGACATAATTGTGTTAAGGTAAAGTGATCATAACATCCACAAATATCACACTTAAAGTAGTTTCTATAATCATCATGTCTATGATCATTGAAACCACAGTGTGTGCATGGTGGGAAAGGATTCGCCTTTTCTTTCAAGATTTACTTAGAAGGAGATGCATACTGATAAGGCTGAGCCTTGTAGTTTTCACTTCTTTTTAGTGAAGAAGTATACATTTCATGATTTAAGGTCCTATGATCTTCCTTTTTGCATATCATGCAGTAGAGAATCCAATAATAATCATTAGTTGACTGATTGGTATAGTGATAGAGTTTACACTTAAGTTGTGGTTTTTGAATAGGCTTTGGCTTGAGTGAATTAGATGATCCAGAGTTCTTGAATTTGGGTTTACTTATCTTTAATGAATCAACTGATTTGGATGACTCAGTCTGTTGAATTTGTGGATTTAACTCTTGAGTCTTTTGGTAGAATTAATCTTTTCATCAATTAACATCTAAACAAGTTTAGTTAATGCATTTATCTTTGATTCTTGTTTAGTGTTTTTGACTTCAGTAGGAACTGAAGGTATGGTTTGCTCAGTTTTACTAACAGTGATAGTTCCTGAAACACTCTTGTTTAAAGAATCTTGTGTTTCAGGCTTTGTATGTTTCATGATACCTAAGCCTGGTTTTTCTTTTTTGGAGTGGCGTTGAAAGGTCAATACATTACCTCTAAGCTTGTTGAAGCTCCCTAGAGGTTTTTTAGGGGAAGTAAAGATGTAGTAGATTCTACTTCAAAACCTTTAGATGACTCAGGGTCATTTGATCCTTCAGTGGGTTTTAGAGACTCATTTATAGCTTGACTTTTAGGGACTATAATTCTTCTAGTATTAAAGTTTGTAAGTTTGCTGTAAGGATTGAGTCTCTCAACCCAGTCTTTGGATTTAGGAACCATTTCATGATCATAACCTATAGAGGTAGGAATGAAAAGATTTTCATTTACATTTGGTTAGATGGTGACTCAGTGAACAATTCTCCACCAAGAACTTTCTTCTTTTGGTGAGCAATTTGCTCAGTGATGCATTGACTAGCCTTTTCAGAGCTAGTTAGCCATATTTCATTGATCTTTTTCTCCTTTTTAAGTTGTTCTTGAAGAGCATGATTTAACTTAGTAAGTTCAGTGTTTTGAATTTGAAAAGTGACAGCATCAAGTTTTTCTTGTCTTAAGATTAATAATTCATCTCTGAACTTGTTTAATTCAAAAATAATTTTTTGTATTTTGCCAATAAGTTCAATCTTTACTCTTCAACAAACATGAGATCAATAATGATATACTTATGGTAATTTTTCCAATCGGCATCTTCATATATAAAGAGAAGAATATTTACCTTTCTCATGGTGATGTCAATCCATTCACCATTGCTAGCATGATTCTTTCCTATAGTGAGCTCATCATCAGCTAGAGCCATCAGTACTCTGGTATTCGCTATTTTATACATACTTTTTACCTTGTAAAACGAACCCAAAAGACCAAAAACATAATTAAAATGGCCAATATATGCTTGTTTTTGTGTTTGTATATGTGCAGGTACGGATATCTAGAAAAGGACAAAAATAAAGACAAAACCGGACAAAGCCGAGCACGAGATCAAAAAGAGTGCGAGAAAACGAGTCCAAGGTTACTCTCGGATCTTATTGGGCCAGCCCGTAACCCATTTTATGGGTCGGACCAGCCAAAACAAGCTAAAAGCCCAACAAGGAATTAAGTTGAAGTATAAATTACATATAGTGTGACGTCATCTCACATGACCAGAAATTAAATCAAAAAATGAACACGTGATGGCGCACCATCTATGTTTGAGAGCAAATCATGTTAGGCCACATGGATGTAAATTCGGTTATAATTTTCAACTGAGAATATGATCCAACAGATATTATGCATGCGTATTAATGAAGCAAAAAAGAAGAATGACACGTGTCGCGTAGGCAACAGGCGGATCATGATCCGAGCCCCTTTTTTCTTGGCATCTGATTGGTTCAAGTGTGTGAAGAAGGATTAGGACACAAAAATTACATTTTTCACCCTTCTCTCCCTATAAAGCTCCAACCCGCTCCCCTCATAAAAAAAAGGAGTTAGTCTTTATTATTTTTAGTTTAGATTTTTAATTTTTAGCTTATTTCTTTTTTGTAATAGCTTATTTTAATTTTTCTGCTTATTGTACTCAGCTCTTGTCTCAAGCTTTTTAATATGATGTAATAAATTTGGTTAGTTATGGATCTCGGTTAGCTCATTTGGTGCT
>BQNB010012447.1:0-21372 GCA_026074375.1 Tanacetum coccineum
CAAGTACAAATATGTCGGTGAATTCAACTGATCGAGTTATTTGGACCAACATGAATATTATATAAGGTTAACTTTAGTTCTCTTGACTTTAACACATACTCCATATTATTGTATTAATATAAAGTTTAATACTGTAACATGGCATGAAGGCATGAAGAATGATCCATACAAGCAAAAGATTTTTGATAAACAAATAATTAAATAAACTTAATGATAAATGCATTGCCAAAAATAGTTAAGTGATTGAACTACAAATGAGCTAAAAATTAAAGGATTAAACTATTAATTACCTTAAAAAAAATATCTATTTGATGCAATTTATTTAGTTATAAAGGCATTTTCACCTCTTGTTTGAAAAAGTCAGGTTTTCGGTTGAGGAATTTGCATGTTAATGGTCTCGGCATGCAGCTTGAAATATTATTATGGGAGTAATAGTATTGTAGGAAGGCCAAACATAAAAATACAAAAAATTATACTAAATGACAAAAATATAAGATTCATAGTCCTCACTAACCTCCACCTTTGGCGTGCAGCCTATGCCCGGAGCCCAATGATGGCTACAATTGCCACATATGAATTCAACAAGCAAAATAACCCGCGCGTTGCGGCGGGGCTAATTTTTTCCCGAATAATTTTTTTTTACGTTTTGGGGTTTTTTTTTTGGCGATGCGTTATGGCGGGGCTAATTTTTAATATTTTCTTTTTTTTGTATGATTCGGGGAAAAAATATTTGCGTTGGAACGGGCTAATTTTTTCCCGAATATTTTCTTTTTTTGGGACGGTTTTGTAATTTTTTTACAGGAATTTTTGTGTAAGAAAATCGTAAATAATTAAAAGGTGAGGGTCCGATTTGTATTTTTTTACTTTGGGCCAGATTTTAGGCTATTTTTTGGTTTTTTTTTTTTTGCTAATTTTTTTCTGGGTATTTCCTTTTTTTGTAGGATTCGGAAAATTTTTTTTGCGTTGGGACGGGTTAAATTTTTCCCGAATATTTTCTTTTTTTGGGACGGTTCGATATCTTTTTTTTGGGCCGATGAATGTAAAAAAGTTGTGAACAATAAAAACTTGAAGTGTTTTTTTGTTAACTTTTTTACGAGATTTTTTGTGTAAGAAAATAGTAAATAGTTAAAAGTTGAGGGACCGTTTTGTATTTTTTTTACTTTGGGCCAGATTTCAGGCTAATTTCGGGCTAGTTTTTTTTTTTTACTTTGGGCCAGATCTTGTGCCACATTTTATGCTAATTTTAGGATAGTTTGTCGACAAATATGTATATTAGTAACAAATTTTTTTATATGGCTTATGTGTTGGGCCTCATGTTTAAAGTGTTGTTTTTTTTTTGCTATACGGGTTTTTTTTTAATATAATGGGTTTTACGTTTGTGACCATATCGATTATTTTAAAATTATTAGGTATCGAAGATGTTTCCGCGGGTATTTTTTTATCTGAATAAATCGGAACTTTTGTAATATTTTTTTCCTCCTACATTTTGCATACAAATTTTTTAAAAAAAAAAAAAACCAAAATTGGGCTGGCCCAAAATGGGAGTCCGATACTGTAACACCGTGGCCCACTGTCAAAACGACAGTGGATTAGTCGACGAATGTGTATATTTATAATGTCCTAGTGATTTTTCACTATTATTTTTTTAAATAACTTGCCTCCTTTACCATTTGTTTAAATAAAAGTGCAAGATATATTTACGTCGTTTGTCAAAAGTCCGTCTTACAACCCTGGCTAAAACATTGACCGAATATCAACCATCCGTTAGTAAAAGTGAGCCACCATACATCTTGAGGACAAATATAAAAAAAAAGTGTTGTCACGAAAGGATGTGAGACACACTTTGGGCAAACCACATGATGTATTTTGGCATCACTTGTTTTCATGGGCGGAGACAGGGGGCAAGGGGCAAGTGCCCCCCTAGCGAAAAAAATTGTAGTGTAAATTTTCGAAAATATCCGATTTTTTTCGTAATTTGCCCCTCCTAAGAATCATTTTGTAGTGTAGTTATTAAAAAATATCAAAGTGTGCCCCTTCGAGCCAAACTTTATGGCTCCACCCCTGCTTGTTTCCCTTAACTGACTAAATCTTTGCACCGTTTATCCTCATGGATATACAAGTGATGAATTTGAGCAAGAGATACGAGACCAACTTTTGACAAATCGTATTTTGCACTCTACTCTTTTAAAAACTTATATAACTTGCTTTGTAGTTAAGAATCCTATCATATTTTATCCCCAAACTTCTTTTTAAAGTTCGCACTATCTATCTATCTATAATACTAAAAGATTCAGCCTCTAAATTTATTGGGGCTGTATCTTTAAATGATTCCCACTCATATGCGACTTTCATTATGCAGTATGTCCAGGTTTACAACTTCCTCAAAGAATACAAAGCAACCCTCAATCATTATTACAAATGCAAATGGCTTATATGCAATGTTAGCCACAAGGTTTCTTGCTATTAGATAATACATAAAGGTTTTAATGATTACTTTCTCACAGATCACTTCCCACGTCACCACAAAATTGATCATATCACGAGTAAAGTAGCTTTAAGTTTGGCAAGAAGAATTTGGTGTTCTTCACTATGTGAAAGATGTAAGAATATCATATTTACCTTATTCATTGAAGTGGACTTTAAGTTTGGTGAAAGTTATCTTATGATCCTGCTTCTATGTGATATAAAAAGGTCTACTTTTGACTATGATAATGGTCTTTTTCATGACATTAGGATGTTGCCTAATTAGTAACCTGGACAATCATAAACATCAAAACTATTGTCACCAATCCTTCTAAGTATAAACAAACATAAAATTGCTTTATATAACAAGATAAACTGACATTTTATATATTTTAAACATATAAAAAAAATTAATATCTACAAGTATATAAAAATTAGCAGTAATTTATGTCTATTATGTCATGAAAATGCTAACATGTGTAACTTACGTTGATGGAGTTTAAAGCAGGTACTAAGTGAGGAAGACTGCAATCATTTCCCATATGCCCCTTCAATGTGTAATAAGGATTTGAATATTAGTTAGTTCGAAGATATTAATCATGAAAAAAAAATGTCATGTCAAACAAGCATTCACCTTTTAACAAATGTAACAATATCAGCCGATGAATTGCATTCATGATCTCCAATAACGAATTAAAAAAATTTACAGATGAGTTCACTCAAAATTCCTGTGAATCACGTTCCTCCACATGTAAATGCACTCATCAATCATATGATATGTTGTTCGTTATTAAACCTGACAAAAGTATATGTTACTTAATGACGTATATAGATTTATGAAAAAGTTACTAATACAGAATATAATTTTTAGAGAGTATAATAAGGATATGTTGTATATACATGTATCCGGTATCCAAAACATTAATGCCACAAAAAACATATTTTACCGAGGTACTCAAAATTCACTTTATCAAGTTTCTTATTTCGCTCACTTGAATATGAACCAAGGCAAATGAAAAAAAACAGAAAATTGCATTGATTGCTTTAATTTGTAACTCTTTGCTCCTAAACGTTTTCTTATATCATATCACATTTACATATTTATCATATCATAGCTAGAACACCTATTAATGGATATCACATGCACATGTTACATATAACTAATCCAAAATACGTAAGAGATATCTCATTTTACTAATAGTTATGGCGTCTGGACTATCTCATCTTATTTTGTTAAGGCTAAGTTATGATTATGACACAACACTCTTAGATGTGTGTACTAAAGGAAACATATCTTCTACGAGAACATGCATCAGTTTCAAACAATTCCCACATATGTACTTTAGTATGTAAGGGAGTAGACAAGTTGAACTAATAGACTATGAGATACTCCAAAGGACCTATAATTACTTAAACTGTATCAAAAATAAACAGGGCAGAGGATATTTTTTTAGCATCCATGTTTTATCACCTCCATAGTATAGAATCTTCATCACTTTCATTTAAAGAACTCAAGTTACACTAACCAATTGTATCAATCAAGAGCCCAAATTCATGTGCAGACTACAATAGAAACATGGCCTAACATATGCTATAGGAGTCTCTGATAAATACCAAAAACATTTAACTTCAGCTTAATATACAAACTTTTCAACTGATCACCAAAAAAATTAAAAGTTTAAACCAAACACTATTTTTGGACCAGAAATGTTTGTTATAAAGTACTTATATTTGCTAGACTGATTATTTTTTCATCAGCAAAGTCATCCTAAAAAACCACTGTAAATGGATTCAATCAAAAGTAGCCACCTCTGAAGCACCGAAACGCCTTCAAGGCTGACGTTCCCGTTTGGAAACGTGGTGGGAACGGATACGCCCCCGAAACGCCCCCGAAACGTTTCCATGCCGTTTCCCTAATGTTCGATACGTTTCCTATGAAGTTTTCTAGCCGTTTCTGGATTTCCAAGAAGTTTCCAAGCCGTTTCTTTTGAGTTTTAATGGGCTTTTTTATTCCAAAAGGCTGGGAACCACCTTAGAGTAAGTGGGTGTTTGTTTTGACAAAGTAATAAGCGGGTGTTTGTTTTGACCATTGACTTTTCTTTATTTTCTACTAAACTTATTTGGGAAAATTACCGCAGAGGACATTTGAATGGGTTTCTCTTGCAGGAGGACCCAAAAGCCCACTTTTCCTTTTGACCAAACGATTTCGCCTCCTTGGTGGACGCGAATTATGTTTTTGGAGCGAAATACACGTGTCACCGTCTCAACATGCCTCGATTAAATTTAAAAAAAAAAAATTGAAAACTCGGATTTCGCTCCATGCATGGAGCTAATTGCATAATTTAAAAAAAATAAAAGTCGGATGGATTCTTTGTACGGAAAAATAAAAGTAAACGGGCCCATAGCAATAATTGATTTCGCTCCATACTTGGAGCGAAATTAATTTTTTAATATAAATAGTTTCTAGTGGGATCGATACTCGTGCTATATTTATTTTTGAGGAGAAGATATTGCTCCATAGGTGGAGCGAAATCCCCTATTTAGAGAAATTAGGGTGTAATGTTTTTTTAGGGTTAGGGTTTGGTTTGACACTTTAGGAATTAGGTTTAGTTTTAGAAAATGAAAAAATGATTACGTGCATGTTCGTCGATGTTTTAGTATCTGTATATGTTTTATACATTTATTTTTTATATGTGATGTATGTTCTCTTTTGTGAGCTTTACGTAATGAACATAAATTTGTTGGTAATGTAGTTAAGATGAATAAGATATTATGTATCAAAGTGTGTCACTTGTTCGTATTTTTAAGTTTTGATATTTTAGAGTTTTTGTTCTGTAAATGTATATAATTTATGAATTTGTATTGAAAACATAAAGATGAATAAATTGTTGGTAATGTAGTTAAGATGACTTGTTCGTATTTTTAAGTTTTGATATTTTAGAGTTTTTATTCTGTAAATGTATATAATTTATGAATTTGTATTGAAAGATGAATAAACAACACTGTCGTTGAGTAGTGTTTTCTGCTACAGTAAAAAGTAAAAGAAATTATCAAAGCATGTCATATAAACGGTTTAAATTTTTAAGCGAATAACAAAATGGCGGTATGGGCTCAAACAATATTTGCTTGTCGAGTATCTCTCTTGCTACGCTGCATTCATCCTAAATTTTTTTTAATAATTTTTTATCTGTATCATGATTAGTAGAATACACCAAAATGGGACCTATAACTTATTTGATTGTAGTATTCAGACAAAATGGAACAAATATACTTTATTGATTAGTTAGAATTACCACTCCAAAAACATCCGACTGTGTGATGGACCAGCCTGATGTTAGATGAAAAACGGCGTGGCAAATCCTTATAGTGCCAAAGGTGGTGCCCAAATACGGTGAGTGTACCGGGATGTGAGGGATAGATTCCGAGTGGAAGGAACCTCGATGCCAAATCCAGTTGTGCTTAGGACGTCCCAATATGTGGGTGTGCGAGGGAGAATAAGTCGGGGTGGGTCGTAGGGGTCCTTCTAAGAAAGGAACCGCTCGCTGTGTCGTGAACAATTGAACCACAACCCGCAAAACCACCAACACAGCAAAACCACCACCACTGCTACACCACCACGTCGGAACCACAACCGCCGCACAGCAACACCACCACCACCACAGCTCCACCACTTTTCTTCTTCTCTACTACACAACCTATATACTAAACTCTTCTTCTACTTCTCAATTTCGCTCCGAAACACATACACACATTTTTTTTACCACCAAACATATACAAAAAACTTACTGTATAGTCATTTCATGTCAAGTCGAACAGTGCAATTCGCTCCAAGTGATGTCAAGTCGAACAGTGCAATTCGCTCCAAGTATGGAGCGAAATCCGTAGAAGTCGAACAGTGCAATGCTCCAAGTGATGTCAAGTCGAACAGTGCAATTCGCTCCATGCATGGAGCGAAATCCGTAGTTTTCTTTTTTTTTTTTAAAATGTAATCGAGGCATGCTGAGACGGTGACACGTGTATTTCGCTCCAAAAACCATATTTCGCTCCACCTATGGAGCGAAATCTTTGGTCAAAATGGAAAAGTGGGATTTTTTGGTCCTCTGCAAGAGAAACCCATTACAAATGGTCCTCTGCGGTAATTTTCCCAACTTATTTCCTACAATGGCTTAATAAGATTATAATATTTTTACAATATATAAAAACAAATTTAAGATTTACACAATCAAAAACTTGTGTTATTTACTCATGAGTAAATTGAATTTTTGGTCCCTGTGATTTGGCCAAATTACAGGTTTGGTCCCTATCTTTGTGAAATTGCATTGAAGGTCCTTGTTTTGAAGTTTTGGTTGCATGTTTGGTTAAATGATGAAATCAGGAGGGGCGTCTTGGGTGTAAGCAGGGATGAATAAAGGAATAACTAACACAAGTATAGATACAAATATGGCTTTGTACAAGAAATTATTGTCGCTAAAAAAATTGTTACTTGCAGGGTTAGATGGTTGGTGTTTTCCGCCATGTATGGTTTTGATATTGCAATGAAAATGGGAAAGATACTAGAGGAGTAACTTGGTTTCAAGATATAGACTAAAATCTTTGTCTAGTACAAAGTTACATTATCTAAATTCGTGTTAGGTGATCTGTGTTGGACCATAATGTTATAGAAGCAAAGATTAGGGTGCTATAGTGTTTATATATTATGTATTTATGTGTAAAGCCTGTAAACTTAATTAGATTATGGGCTGGGTCGATATGGGCCAATATGGGTCAATAGTTAGTTAGGATATGACAGTTGTGTCGTTAGGGTTACAACGTTTATGAATCGGTATGTATCTAACTGTTTTGTTCATACCGTTTCATCTTGTATATATAGGAGTCAAGTTCTGTAACATACAGTTAACCCAATTCAGTTATATATATATCAGTTTTAAAGGGTTCAAACTCATCTTCTTTGTTTCCTTCATGTTATTGTTGAATGATGTCTACATGATGCTTGTTTGATTATGAATCGATCCTGGAAATCAGACCTGTGCAACGATTCTACAGTGGCATCAGAGCCGAAGGTTAGATTGAAGAGAAAGAAAGAAGAAGTTGGTTGCGTGGAAGACAAACAAAGAATGGACGCGGTCAAGGAGAAGGCTATTGAGGCCATAATGCGTTATTGTGACTCTCTGTATTTTAAAGAGAACACAATTGAAGAAAAGTTGAATGGTATACAAGGACCGAGGGTGCCGTCAAAATATGAATTTGAAAGTTTGATTGGGTTCATTGAAATGGTTAGTGAACGGGAAATAATTGACGAATATAAGGAATTGGTCAAGAACCATTTTGGAAGAATGGTGCAATGGTTCCATAAAGATTACATGGAAGGCGAAGAACGACCAATACCCGCAAGGATAAATGGGGTAAAAGTGAGCCTTTTAGACCTTTACCTCACAGTCAAAGGTTTGGGTGGTCATACCCAAGTTATTATGAAGAATAACTGGATAGAGGTAGCCTATGCGATGGGGTTCCCGAAGGAATATGTGAGTGAGTTAGAGGAGTGCTATGGGACGCACTTAAGTCTCTTAGGAGCCTACTATGAAGGGGCAAGAAATTATTCCAGCGGTATGGATGTACCAAAGGCGAGGGAACGCGAGGGTACAAGTGGAATAATGGCAATGGAATTGCCAAGTGAAGAGACAAGACAAGGGCATATTGGAACCAAGGCAAGGCTGGTTGATGATGAGGAAGGGATGATAGGCAAAGTTGAACTCGATGATGGAGAAAATGCAACCAACAAGAAAATCAAGAAAGAAGATGAATTGAAGACTTTGCCGTCTATAACATTAGGGGGGTGAATGTTGGACCATAATGTTATAGAAGCAAAGATTAGGGTACTTAGTGTATTTTATGTAAAATAAAAGCCTGTAAGATTGGTTTGGGCCACACAGACCCGAAACCCATTAGCATTAGGTTTTGACAGTTACGGTTTATAAGGAAAAGGTACGTTGTTTGGTTTCTCTAAACCATCACGTCCCTTCATTCACACCGTTTCATACTATATATATAGATTAGGATTTCTGCTGTAAAAACTCAACCCTACGTTTTATATATATCAGATTTAAAGGGTTCAAACTCATCTTCTTTGTTTCCTTCATGATATTATTGAATGATGTCTACATGATGCAAGTTTGATTATGAATCGATCCTGGAAACCAGACCTGTGCAACGATTCTACAGTGGCATCAGAGCCGAAGGTTAGATTAAAGAGAAGGAAAGAAGAAGTTGGTTGCGTGGAAGACAAACAAAGAATGGACGCGGTTAAGGAGAAGGCTATTGAGGCCATAATGCGTCTTCCGGAAGTGCCTTTGTGAGTATTGTCAGACCATTTTGATAATCCTCCACTACGAATTCTACCTGATGTCGTCTCTTTCAACACATTCATCTATGAAGTGGAATTTTCGTATCAATGTGCTTGCTCTTCGTGAAAGACGGATTCATCCATTAAGCTATGGCTGATTTATTATCAACCAATATAGTGATCTTTTCTCGTCTGAGTGTGTAGAGTCAGCTCATATCCTCTTTAACCATAGTGCTTGCGTTGCTGCTGCTGTTGCTGCGATGAATTCTGATTCGCAAGATGATAAAGCTACAGTGGCTTGTTTCTGTGTGCTCCAGCTAATTGGTGATTCTCCATAGTAGAATATTATGCCTGTAGTTCCTTTTCCTTCTTGAGTGTTGACTCCGTAGCTGCTGTCGCTGTATCGCATTATCCTTTTCCTCCGTTATGCTGTAGTGATTCCATAATCTTTTGTTCTTTCACATAGCTTAAGTACTTGTTTTATGCCTTCATATGTTTGTTCCTTTGTTCTTGCATAAACCGACTAATAATCTACTGAATAACTTAAGTCGGTCTTTGTGTGAAGCCAGATCTCTTAAACATCATTAACTCTATATATCGGTTACCGAGTTAACCATGGTTCCTTCAGTGGTCTTCGTCAGTCTTGTTCCTGGATCCATTGGTATGAGTGTTTCATTGCTTTCCAGCATTCCAGCTTCCTTCAATATCTTTCTTGCGTAGGCAGATTGCTTTATAGAGATGTCACCTCCAGATTGTGTGACTTCAATGCCAAGATAATAGGCTAGCAATCCTAAGTCGCTCATCTCAAAAATTTCTTTCATTTGATCCTTAAATTTGTCTATTTCTTTCTTAGGTGTGCCAGTGATGATTAAGTCATCCACGTAGACTCCTACTAGAAGGATCGAATCTCTTTCAGTTCTTGTGTAGATGGCTTGCTCCAGTGCGCATTTCTTGAAGTCTAGAGATTTCAAGGTGTTATCTAGTTTGATGTTCCAAGCTCGTGGTGCTTGTCTTAATCCGTATAATGCTTTTATAAGTCTGTAGACTTTTCCATTATCGTTTCTTTTGATAAATCCCTCAGGTTGTGTGACGTATACTTCTTCTTGTAGGTCTCCATGTAAGAATGCAGATTTTACGTCAAGGTGATGTACTTGCCATTTGTTGTTAGCTGCTATGGCGAGTAGTAACCTGATGGTTTCCATTCTTGCTACTGGTGCAAATACTTCTTCAAAGTCTATGCCATGCTCTTGTATGTAGCCTTTTGCTACTAGTCTAGCTTTATGCTTGATTTATCTTTCCACTGCATCTCTCTTGTCTTGAATACCCATTTCAAACCATTACTTTATGACCAGGTGGAAGGATTGTTTAAATCCAAGTGTTGTTCCTATTGATGGAATCTAATTCATCCTTCATTGCTTCTATCCATTTTTGGTCATTTGATGCTTCTTTATAATTCTTTGGTTCATCCTCTGCTAGTAATAATTCCTCAGTGTTTTCATAAATATCTGACAAGGTTCTATATCCTCTTATTGGTGTGTGATCAAAGTGTGATGGAGAGTTTGTGACTTGAATAGAGTCATTATCACTTTGATGATAAATGGTGGTGTGTTGTCCAGGGTGACTAGGGAATTTATTTGAGGTGACCTTGTAGGTGGTGTGTGAAGTGTCTCGGTGGGTGAGTCTGCTAATGGTGAGTTATATCCATCATCATCGTTGTAGTGAAAATCATTGTCTTCTTCATCTGGGTGATCTTCTAGGTTGTGATGGTCGCTTGTTTCTTCAAGATTTCCTATTCTGAAATCAGTCCATTCTGGTTCGTCGTTTGTATTCTCACCTAAATATTTACTCCAATCCCATTTCTCATTTTCTTTAAACTTCACATCCCTACTAACACAAATCCTTTGTGTTGTTGGATCAAACAATCGATAGGCTTTTGATCCATGCTCATTTCCTAGGTATACCATTCTGATGCTCCTGTCATCTAACTTAGTCAAATGTTGTGATGGTACCTTTGCATATGCTATGCATCCGAAGACTCTTAGGTCTTTTAGGTTTGGCTTCTTTCCTTTAATAGCTTCGTATGGAGTGATGTCTTCTAGGGCTTTCGTAGGAACGCTGTTTAGAATGTATATGGCATGTCTAACAGCTTCAGCCCAAAAGTCTTGTGGCATTTCGGTTGCCTTCATCATGCATCTCGTTGTTGACATGATAGTCCTATTTCTTCTTTCTACTACTCCATTTTGTTGCGGTGAGTAAGGAGCGGTCAGTTGTCGTGCTATGCCATTTACTTGCAATAATTGTGTGAAAATCATTCGGAATAGAATTCTCCTCCACGATCCGTCCTAAACATCTTCAATGTTGTCCTTAACTCATTTTCTATTATTTTCTTGAAATCCTTAAAAGTATCAAAAGCTTATCTTTTGTATTTAAGAAATATGGCCCACATATAACTTTAGTAGTCAATCGTGACTAACAAGAAAGTATCCTTTTGGCCCAGAAGTGTTGGTGGTGAAATTGGTTCCACAATAAATCTCCGTGAGATTAGATCTAGTGGGTGATATAGATCTACCTTTGCTTTCCTTTGGGAATAGGCGCTCATCTATTGGGTTTCCGCAACTAAACAAACATCACAATTTGTATTGTGTGCTTGATGCTGGTATTCCAAGGACAATAGTCCTTGGTTTCATTGTTTTTAGTGACTCAAAGTTGAGGTGTCCTAGTCTTGCGTGCCATAACCATGTAGTGTCGCTCAGATTTGCTAAAAGACAGACAATCGTCCCTATCTTTAAAATAGCCTTATAGAGTCTGTTCTTTTGTCTTGGGACTCTTATGAAAATCTGATTGTTTATGTCATAAAGTCTTAATTCGAAAGTCCTCCATTTCACTTTGAGCGGCCAATATTCAGTAAATTGACCAAGGCTTAAAAGGTTGCCTTTTAGCTAGGAAGGTAATTAGACGTGGGAGATAATTCTTGTTTCCCATCGTCGCATTCTATTATAATCAACCTTTCCCTTGAACTAAGAAACTATTATCACCACAACCCGCAAAACCACCAACACAGCAAAACCACCACCACTGCTACACCACCACGTCGGAACCACAACCGCCGCACAGCAACACCACCACCACCACAGCTCCACCACTTTTCTTCTTCTCTACTACACAACTTATATACTAAACTCTTCTTCTACTTCTCAATTTCGCTCGGAAACACATACACAAATTTTTTTTTACCACCAAACATATACAAAAAACTTACTGTATAGTCATTTCATGTCAAGTCGAACAGTGCAATTCGCTCCAAGTGATGTCAAGTCGAACAGTGCATTTCGCTCCATGCATGGAGCGAAATCCGTAGAAGTCGAACAGTGCAATGCTCCAAGTGATGTCAAGTCGAACAGTGCATTTCGCTCCATGCATGGAGCGAAATCCGAGTTTTCAATTTTTTTTTTAAATGTAATCGAGGCATGCTGAGACGGTGACACGTGTATTTCGCTCCAAAAACCATATTTCGCTCCACCTATGGAGCGAAATCTTTGGTCAAAATGGAAAAGTAGGATTTTTGGGTCCTCTGCAAGAGAAACCCCTTACAAATGGTCCTCTGCGGTAATTTTCCCAACTTATTTCCTACAATGGCTTAATAAGATTATAATATTTTTACAATATATAAAAACAAATTTAAGATTTACACAATCAAAAACTTGTGTTATTTACTCATGAGTAAATTGAATTTTTGGTCCCTGTGATTTGGCCAAATTACAGGTTTGGTCCCTATCTTTGTGAAATTGCATTGAAGGTCCTTGTTTTGAAGTTTTGGTTGCATGTTTGGTTAAATGATGAAATCAGGAGGGGCGTCTTGGGTGTAAGAAGGGATGAATAAAGGAATAACTAACACAAGTATAGATACAAATATGGCTTTGTACAAGAAATTATTGTCGCTAAAAAAATTGTTACTTGCAGGGTTAGATGGTTGGTGTTTTCCGCCATGTATGGTTTTGATATTGCAATGAAAATGGGAAAGATACTAAAGGAGTAACTTGGTTTCAAGATATAGACTAAAATCTTTGTCTAGTATAAAGTTACATTATCTAAATTCGTGTTAGGTGATCTGTGTTGGACCATAATGTTATAGAAGCAAAGATTAGGGTGCTATAGTGTTTATATATTATGTATTTATGTGTAAAGCCTGTAAACTTAATTAGATTATGGGCTGGGTCGATATGGGCCAATATGGGTCAATAGTTAGTTAGGATATGACAGTTGTGTCGTTAGGGTTACAACGTTTATGAATCGGTATGTATCTAACTGTTTTGTTCATACCGTTTCATCTTGTATATATAGGAGTCAAGTTCTGTAACATACAGTTAACCCAATTCAGTTATATATATATCAGTTTTAAAGGGTTCAAACTCATCTTCTTTGTTTCCTTCATGTTATTGTTGAATGATGTCTACATGATGCTTGTTTGATTATGAATCGATCCTGGAAATCAGACCTGTGCAACGATTCTACAGTGGCATCAGAGCCGAAGGTTAGATTGAAGAGAAAGAAAGAAGAAGTTGGTTGCGTGGAAGACAAACAAAGAATGGACGCGGTCAAGGAGAAGGCTATTGAGGCCATAATGCGTTATTGTGACTCTCTGTATTTTAAAGAGAACACAATTGAAGAAAAGTTGAATGGTATACAAGGACCGAGGGTGCCGTCAAAATATGAATTTGAAAGTTTGATTGGGTTCATTGAAATGGTTAGTGAACGGGAAATAATTGACGAATATAAGGAATTGGTCAAGAACCATTTTGGAAGAATGGTGCAATGGTTCCATAAAGATTACATGGAAGGCGAAGAACGACCAATACCCGCAAGGATAAATGGGGTAAAAGTGAGCCTTTTAGACCTTTACCTCACAGTCAAAGGTTTGGGTGGTCATACCCAAGTTATTATGAAGAATAACTGGATAGAGGTAGCCTATGCGATGGGGTTCCCGAAGGAATATGTGAGTGAGTTAGAGGAGTGCTATGGGACGCACTTAAGTCTCTTAGGAGCCTACTATGAAGGGGCAAGAAATTATTCCAGCGGTATGGATGTACCAAAGGCGAGGGAACGCGAGGGTACAAGTGGAATAATGGCAATGGAATTGCCAAGTGAAGAGACAAGACAAGGGCATATTGGAACCAAGGCAAGGCTGGTTGATGATGAGGAAGGGATGATAGGCAAAGTTGAACTCGATGATGGAGAAAATGCAACCAACAAGAAAATCAAGAAAGAAGATGAATTGAAGACTTTGCCGTCTATAACATTAGGGGGGTGAATGTTGGACCATAATGTTATAGAAGCAAAGATTAGGGTGCTATAGTGTTTATATATTATGTATTTATGTGTAAAGCCTGTAAACTTAATTAGATTATGGGCTGGGTCGATATGGGCCAATATGGGTCAATAGTTAGTTAGGATATGACAGTTGTGTCGTTAGGGTTACAACGTTTATGAATCGGTATGTATCTAACTGTTTTGTTCATACCGTTTCATCTTGTATATATAGGAGTCAAGTTCTGTAACATACAGTTAACCCAATTCAGTTATATATATATCAGTTTTAAAGGGTTCAAACTCATCTTCTTTGTTTCCTTCATGTTATTGTTGAATGATGTCTACATGATGCTTGTTTGATTATGAATCGATCCTGGAAATCAGACCTGTGCAACGATTCTACAATCTGAAAGATGCAAACAGCTTTCTTCTTGGAAATACATACAAATCTGTATGCGAGAATGAAAAATATGCTTCTATAAAGGTAAAATTATCTTTATAAAAGAGACCTTCAAGTCTACTTTGTTTTTATAAAATAAAATATGATTTCAGAATTGGAGAAGTGATAGATGAGGATGTACTCCATGCATGAGTTCCTTTTGTTGCTCGGACACAGCAGTGTTTTACTGTCAAGGCTGGAATAGATGGATTTCTGGATATTGCACGAAGATCGTTCTGTGATACCAGCGAAGGTACTAAATTGGTCTACCTGACTGAATGGTCTTTACTACTCTATAATATACTTTATGGCTGTTAACTCTAACTCATCTAAAATTACAGCTATACATAACCTTGCAAATAAGTATCGCAAAGAATTTAAGCTTCCAAATTTGAAAATTCCGTTTAACAATAGGCATGGGTTCTACTTTAATATTCCTCAACAAGTTCATTCAGGTAGCAAAGGAGATCTGTATCGTGTCCTCAAGTGATTTTTCTGATTTAAGTATGTGCTATTGGGACATAAATAGGTTATGACGCATGGGAACAGTATACAACTCTGGATCTTGCTTGAGTGAGTATTATCTTCGTTACTACCATCATCGTTTAATGATTTTGATATTGGTTTGTGTACTTTTTTCATTATTAATGATTTTGATATAGGTTTGTATACTTTTTTCATTATTTGGAAGGTACTGTAAATCCTTGCTGAACCATCCTTTCATTCCTACACGGTATACATGCTTGTCAACACAACCGTCAATCGTGCACAAGATTCATCATCACTGTCGCGCTTTACCCCTATCTACATAAACTATCATAGTATTTGATTCAATGTGTATCAGTGCTGGGCATGGTCGTGAGAATCTGTATTGTGCCTACCATGTCTTCATAATGATGTATGCCACAGCCTTAATAAGTGCACTTCCCGTTGTTGCAATAGCTTGTATTCTTCCTGATTCCAAAAGGCTTTAAGCTGTGTTCATTTTTCTTCATTATAATTTTATCAATCCGACCAGTACTATATTAACAATGCATATTACTATATTAGTTTATGTGTCAGACAATATATGAATGCTTTTGCAGTTGAACTATATTGTTGTACACATGTCACTATGTTGTTTATTGTGTGCAAACACTATCCAGATAAAAAAGTTGTTTTCCTTTCATGTGCCCCTGCTGTTAACTTTCAATCGGATGGAAAATCGGTCAAAAGATCGATCAACTCAATTTGGACTACCACAGGAACCATTGATGTAGTTAAATGCGTTTTAGGGCCAAAGATGCAATTTTTGTTTCAAACCACAAAGACCAAACATGTAATTAACTCCAAATTTACTATATATAACAATTTTAATAAATAACGTAAACGACAGTGGGCCGGGTTGGATATGGGTTTGACAATTTGAACCGAAAACCGAATTCATATAAATATACATATTTTTTATGCATTTATTTATATATAAATACCATTAAAATTTTATCCTAATATAAAAAAACACACTTTTTATGCTTGAAATAATATTTTAACCAAACTAACTGAACCGAACAACCCGATAATCGAACCAATCAACACCCCTGCAACTTAGTAAGTCATTTAGGCCCATTTATGATTTATGTATGTAGGGCTTAGCCCATCTTTAGCCTATACCTTAAGCTCTATATATAGGGACATACAGTAACGGATGTTTGGTTGCTTTAGATAAGTTTGGTTAGTAGAGAAAACGTAAAACGACTTGTGTCTAAATTAAAACATATATATAGTGGCCTGGTTGTCTAGAAACGACTGCAATATAGTAATTATTATATTCTAATGGTCCAAAAGTTACATGCCTGCATTATAAAGTAACGAGTTGGAATTTAACCCGCGCGTTGCGGCGGGGGGTGAATAAAAGAAATTTGAGGGGCCTTTTTTATTTTATTTTTTTTTATATTTTTTTAAGAGTAAAAAGTCGTAAACAAATGAAAGTTTGAGGGTCCGTTTTGTTAATTTTTTTTTTTTTTATCTTGGCCGGATTTTTGGCTAAATGTTTTTGGCCGGTACTGTGCACTGTTGCTACTACAGTCCACCGTCCATTTTGTGATTGTATATAAGAAGTAATAATGTTTTTGTGGGATAATTCCAACTTTTAACCAAAACGCCCCAAAACTGACCTTATTTTTAAATCTACTAGGTTCATCACATTCCGTATTTTTTATGTATTATAACTATTTCTTCCCACTTTGTTAGTCACTTTTGAAATTTTTGAAGTTATTTATGCTTTATGACCTCATAATTAAAGCTACAGTAATATTTAGTTTATTATTGCTATACACCATCAGATTCATATATTTGAAATCTAAACACGATATATGGTAAAATAATAAATTTCAAATGAATTGGAATAACCGACTAAAATGTTATTTTATTTAAGTATATAATAAATATTAGTTTGAAAGTGTTTAGAAAAATGAAAACATGTCGAGATATTTAAAAGGTAAGTGTATTTAAAATTTAAGAGCTCCTTTTTTATTTATAAATGACCAGACATCACATTTTGTAGACCGTTAGGGTGATTTTTATGTGCCCAACGAAGTAACGACTTCGTCGAATAAAGACCAATCTTTCTTCCATTGCAAATCTATGGTTATTAGCTTATAAAACTTTGTGAAAACCGAATATCACTTTTTTCCGGTCTTAACGGGTTGACCTAATAACATAACCTGATAAAGTAAATACCTCACCGATAACAAAATCGAGTCAACTGTTTGGGTCAAACAACCAACCTGATAAGCTCTAGACCATATTAAACCCGACCTATAAGTATTATCGGGTTTCCCCCCCCCCCCCCCCCCTGTTCCCCATCCGATACCGCCTAATAGGGTGTTAATCGGGTTGAAATTGTTCGGCTGTTCGAGTCATTTCAACTCAAAGAACTATTTGTTAGTTCGTAGTCAGGGTTCGGTCGTGTGCCAACTTGGGTTGGGTCAATTCGGGTTTGGGTCAATCTGAAAATGAGTAAAATGTTTATAAAATTGCATATTTGTCTTAATTTAGATAGAAAAATTATTAAAAAAATATACTAAAAAAAACCCTTATTTGGGTAAAACGGGTCGACCCGAACCCGAATTACGTAAACATTTTAAGCCTGATATCTGACCATATTTTATACTCGAGCTGACCTAAATAAATTATTTTACCAATCATTCATTATCACTACGTTACCTCCTTCACTACTACTGATCTTATTTTCCACTGCTTCTGAATTATATAAGCTATCTGTCCTTGATTCTTCTATCAGGTTGCATTCCACGCTTCTCGGCACTAGCAACAAAAAGACAAGTCTATTCGAGATTCTTAAGACAACCAGAACCGCCGGAGGGTATAATATTCATTCACATCATATAATAATAATCCACTACGTACTGTGAGTGACTTTAATAATCTCTTGCAGGACTAGACTTCTTCGTGCCAACCTCTTGCAGCCTTTGAAAGATATGCAAACCATAAATGCTCGACTTGATTGCCTCGTAAGTACTCCTTCATATCGACCATATTCTTATTCTCCACATAATAACAATTGCTTGACTCACTCTAGGATGAATTAATGACCAACGAGCAGCTCTTTTTTGGCCTCTCACAGGCTCTCCGCAAGTTTCCAAAAGAAACTGGTTAGTTAGAAACCCCTCCATGCAGATGACAAACTTGTTTAAATGATATTGGTACTACACAATTTTCATGCTGTCATTCAGACCGCGTCCTCTATCACTTCTGCTTCAAGCCAAAGAAAGTTACCAATCAAGTCGTCTTGGGCATTGATAATGGTAGAAAGAGCCAGCTTCTGATATCCAGCATTAGTGTTCTCAAAACAGCTCTTGATGCCTTCCATTTCTCTCAAAGGTTTCTTTCTTAGTGTTTGCTTAGAATCGACTAAAATCTTTGTCTAGTAGTATTAAGTTGCATTATCTAAATTCGTTTTAGGTTCTGAACGATGCGAACATCTATCTTCTTGGAAATATATACAAATCTGTACGCGAGAATGAGAAATATGCTTCTATAAGGAAAAGGTAAAATCCTTCATTATCCTTATAAAAGAGACCTTCAAGTCAACTTTGTTTTTTTATAAAATATAATATGATTTCAGATCGGAGAGGTAATTGACGATGATGTACTTCAGGCACGAGTTCCTTTTGTTGCTCGGACACAGCAGTGTTTTGCTGTCAAGGCTGGAATAGATGGATTTCTGGACATTTCACGAAGATCCTTCTGTGATACCAGCGAAGGTAACAAATTGGTCTACCTCTGTACCTCACATAACGAAAAGGTAAAATCCTTTATTATCCTTATTTTGAGACTTGTGGGTTTAACTTACATAAGCTTTTTATATCATAACAAGCTTATACAAGCCTAAAAATATCAAAATAAGCTAAAAGGGTAAGGCTTGCGAAATATAAACCTAAATCAAATAAGCTCATAAGCATATAAGCTAAAACAAACGCCCCTAAGTAATACAAAGATAAATAACAACAGATAAATAACAGATAAATAAAAAGAAAATAGAAATATACCAATAGCATCCTTAGTTAAAGCAATTCACATCCTTTTTAGCAACCTGAATACATAAGACATAAATATGAGTTAATAATCATTTTCATATCACAAAAACATATTACATTTTTTGGTTCTCATGTACGTGACTTGCACCGGTATGTTGTGGACTTGTGGTCATTGTTGCCGAAGTAAATCAACCTTGCGCATATTGGTTGCTAGAAAATTATATGTAGTTTACTATTTTGGCATATAATTAGAAAATGATATGTTGTTGGTTGTCGAATCACAAGATAAAGCTTCGTACCATGCGCAGATTTTCTTATATCATTGTGCATATATATATGACACACTTTCTTCTTTTATTCTAACTTTCGACAGAAAAACCTTTTTGGGTCGACCTAAAACTCTAAAAGTGCCCATTTCGACATGTATTGAAAGTCAAATATACTATGTTTAATTAAAAATCTATTACAAGTGCCATTATACACTTGCATGTCTATTGGTGTTGTTTTTCGCGAGCTGAATATCTTTAGTTACATTGGCCTATACCATGTCACCATTTCAAAGAGCAGGCTATGGCATGTCTCTGTTTCGGTCTATCGCATCAAAGTTCAGTCGACACAAAAGAAGTTTGGCTTTTGATTATATAGCGATTGGATTTGATATTTAGCTGGCTTTGTATTTTTTTTGTTCTGCTGAGTAATATGTAGGCTAAGCCTTTCTGGTGTTTTTCTATTGCAATTGTTTACCATCAATGAACACTAATGTATTTTGGAATTAAATGCATAATGAAGGTAATGCAAACATGTTAACGCGCCCCCAGCATATTTCCTATTGCCAAAATGTAAAAAGAACAGTTTACAATCATTTAGAGTTTGCACCAGCTCATAATCATTTACATTTTACACTTAAAATTACTCATCAGCCTACGTTTTTAAAAGCGGGCATAAATTCCTCCTAACTGCCGACGAAGCAACAACAGCAACAACGATACCCAACCCCGCCCTATAATTTCAACTCAAACCACAAAATGACTAATTTGTTTTGAGTCCTTATCCAACAATGTGGCGATATTCTCATAATATATGTATTACCCAACAATACTCCTAGTTCCGCCAGCTATATGCAAAAAAGCTTCAAATACAGATTCAAATTCCATAACTCAACTATATGCAAACGCACGTTAAATATGGAATTTATCCCTTAAATAAAACTCCATAGGTTTATAAGAAGCACGTTTAAAACGTGTTTTGAATCCATGGTGATAATCTAGCTAAAATGGGCCTTAAGTCTTCAACGATAACCTTTAGATCACACACAACCTGGAAACAATACAAACATTAAAATTCAAAAGATATTCTTGCTACAAAGCAGCACTCCTAAACTAGAACAGCGTGTATATTCCTTATTAAGAATAGTTCAAGAACAATTGAAGTGTATGAGGTGCAAGCATAACAAATAAAATAAGTTCATCACAAATTCGTGACTTAGAATGCCTTCATAGATTTAGTCAAATTCCGACACAAAGTTGGCATGTAGGAGGCTATTTGCTTTAATGATGACATATAGCACAACTAGACAAAAAAAAAGACGACACATAAAACCACTCAGAACTTAACATTATAGCATCATCTCAAAGTATAAGTGAAAGGCTCAAGCATAGAGATGAAAGAAATTATTTCATCCGTAAAATTACTTAGAATCTTTGTTAATTTGGTCATCTTCCGACACAAGGTTGGCATAAGTATGAGCCTATTTGCTTTAATAATGACACAATAAACACTTCTCAATATAGTATGCTATTGAGAAGTCCATTCGCTCATTCTAGTCTATATCGATATGTAATCCCATGTCCCAGCCATGACATATCTGTGTTCAAATAGAGAAAAAAAAGCCATATCTTTGTAAAAAGGAAATGACATGGGTGTGATTTAATCAATTTTCATCAAACATTGACAGATTTATAACTAGTTCATTTTTTTGTGTCGACATTTATTTCATCACCTTAGAGCTTACGAACTTAAACAAGCTATAAGTTAGCACAAAAGGCCAATATACGGCTTATGTGTTAGCTCCAAACACTCCCTTACGTAAGGTTCTAAAAATAACCTGTATTGAACTTATTATAACAGCACGTCAAACTCGGGTCTGGAATGGTCAAACCCAGGTCGGGAATGACTAAACCCGGGTCGAGAATGGTCAAACCCAGGTCGGGAATGGCCAAACCCGGGTCAGGAATGGTCAACCCTGTGTCAGAATAGTCAAACCCGGTCAAAAGAGTCAAAAATCGTGC
>BQNB010012447.1:22599-79147 GCA_026074375.1 Tanacetum coccineum
AGCAAATCTACTTTTATCATTTTTTACCAATCTTCCCTTTCATATTTAATGAGTAACACTCAAACTTTTATAACCTGATAATACATTCCTTGTTAGAGATCATCATTAAATAATAGTCACTTATCTTTTTTAGAAAACGAGACATGCAGACCCGTGCGATTCACACGGGTTGTGTCAATTTGTTTTTCACACGGGGTGCGTATAATGCTCGCTTGCATAATGATTCTGTGGAATGATGCAGCCCCGTGCATTGCACACGGGTTGTATATAAATTGTTGATTTCGTACGGTTTTCGTAAGTAGGGGAGGTGTAAGTATGTTACTGCATGTAATTGAAATGTGACGCGTAATATTTAGGCAAGTGGTTACAAAAGTTTTTGATTGTGTAAATCTTAAATTTGTTTTTATATATTGTAAAAATATTATAATCTTATTAAGCCATTGTAGGAAATATAGTAAAAATAAGAAAATCATATGTCAAAACAAACACCCACTTGTCTTTTTCTGATTCAATGGCATTTCATTTTTTGCTTTTTGCTTCTTCACCTCAAAAGAAGAATACTACCCGTTTGAGAATTTTTTTACAAAATTAATAACAAAGTTTGTATGGTGGGAGTGAAAGTGGATATATAATTTGTAGATCTCAAACAACAATTGAAGATCCGCGTACAGGTTTGCATTCTAATCGGATGATATAATTTTTTGGTTTGCTTTGAAAAGGGATCTCGTTTAGTTGTTTATGTTTTGTTATTACGATTTTCTGCAAATGCTTTAATTATTGGTTTGGATTGCTTTTGATCATTGGCTGTTTGGTAAAGGGATTGGGATTTGTATGTTTTTCCTGTGTCAAAAATAGGATTTATAAAACTGCATTTAGGGTTGCTTATTTCATGGAAAAGGTCAATAATAATTGGAAAAGATAAAAATTTGATGGCTACTTTTGATTGAATCCATTTACAGTAGTTTTTTAGGATGACTTTGCTGATGAAAAAATAATTAGTCTAGCAAATATAAGTACTTTATAACAAACATTTCTGGTCCAAAAATAGTGTTCGGTTTAAACTTTTAATTTTTTTGGTGATCAATTGAAAAGTTTGTATATTAAGCTTAAGTTAAATGTTTTTGGTATTTATCAGAGACTCCTATAACATATGTTGGGCCATGTTTCTATTGTAGTCTGCACATGAATTTGGGATCTTGATTGATACAATTGGTTAGTGTAACTTGAGTTCTTTAAATGAAAGTGATGAAGATTCTATACTATGGAGGTGATAAAACATGGATGCTAAAAAAATATCCTCTGCCCTGTTTATTTTTGATACAGTTTAAGTAATTATAGGTCTTGGGAGTAATCTCATAGTCCATAAGTTCAATTGTCTCTCCCCTACATACTAAAGTAACAATGTGGAATTGGTATGAAAGTGATGCATGTTCTCGTAAAGAATATGCTTCCTTTAGTACACACCCTCTAAGAGTGTGAAGGCCCAATTCTTATTGTGTCATAATCAAACCTTAGCCTTTACAATGTTAACCCCCTTCGCACTTACAATCATAATGTATATATGTCTAATCACAAAAGAGTTAATGAAATACTCAATTATCTACACAATAAGAAATATAGTGTCCAGACGCCATAACTGATAGTAAAATGAGATATCTCTTACGTATTTTGGATTAGTTATATGTAACATGTGCATGTGATATCCATTAATAGGTGTTCTAGCTATGATATGATAAATAAGTAAATGTGATATGATATAAGAAAACGTTTAGGAGCAAAGAGTTACAAATTAAAGCAATCAATGCAATTTTCTGTTTTTTTTCATTTGCCTTGGTTCATATTCAAGTGAGCGAAATAAGAAACTTGATAAAGTGAATTTTGAGTACCTCGGTAAAATATGTTTTTTGTGGCATTAATGTTTTGGATACCGGATACATGTATATACAACATATCCTTATTATACTCTCTAAAAATTATATTCTGTATTTGTAACTTTTTCATAAATCTATATACGTCATTAAGTAACAGATACTTTTGTCAGGTTTAATAACGAACAACATATCATATGATTGATGAGTGCATTTACATGTGGAGGAACGTGATTCACAGGAATTTTGAGTGAACTCATCTGTAAATTTTTTTAATTCGTTACTGGATCTGCTTCTCAGCTGGGCAAGTGCAGCTCTTGATCATGAATGCAATTCATCGGCTGATATTGTTACATTTGTTAAAAGGTGAATGCTTGTTTGACATGACATTTTTTTTTCATGATTAATATCTTCGAACTAACTAATATTCAAATCCTTATTACACATTGAAGGGGCATATGGGAAATGATTGCAGTCTTCCTCACTTAGTACCTGCTTTAAACTCCATCAACGTAAGTTACACATGTTAGCATTTTCATGACATAATAGACATAAATTACTGCTAATTTTTATATACTTGTAGATATTAATTTTTTTTATATGTTTAAAATATATAAAATGTCAGTTTATCTTGTTATATAAAGCAATTTTATGTTTGTTTATACTTAGAAGGATTGGTGACAATAGTTTTGATGTTTATGATTGTCCAGGTTACTAATTAGGCAACATCCTAATGTCATGAAAAAGACCATTATCATAGTCAAAAGTAGACCTTTTTATATCACATAGAAGCAGGATCATAAGATAACTTTCACCAAACTTAAAGTCCACTTCAATGAATAAGGTAAATATGATATTCTTACATCTTTCACATAGTGAAGAACACCAAATTCTTCTTGCCAAACTTAAAGCTACTTTACTCGTGATATGATCAATTTTGTGGTGACGTGGGAAGTGATCTGTGAGAAAGTAATCATTAAAACCTTTATGTATTATCTAATAGCAAGAAACCTTGTGGCAAAAAAATATTAACAACATATGGGTTTTTAGAGGTGGTCACCCTTATCCTTTGAATAGAAGTTAGAATATAAATAAGTTAAGATGTACTAAATATTGCTAATTCTAGTTACCTACAATTATGTGAAGTTCTTTCATTGTTCTAGTGGTCTCCTTCCTTTTCAGAGTGCATCAACTCCTACAATGTAAAAGATGCAACACATGTTAATTGTTCCAGAAGTAATCATTGGATGTAAATTTTTATATTGTTTTCTAACCTTCTTTTTTTCTTTCCATCCGAAAGTTTTGTTGAAGTAGATATTGTTGGTCATCTTGGCAATCTTTTTAACAATGGATTTTAAATATTAGTGCACGAAGTCAGCGTAGCAGCACCCAGAGTGTCATCCAACAGCATCTGCATGATATTAATTTAGCCGGTAATCATTGTATATGGATTTAAATATAAAGTTAAACGCATCACAGAATTTTGATGTGTTGAAACCTTAGCAATCAAATACTTTGGGTCTGCAGGTTGGAGGTCGCCAAAGACAGCTTGGCCACGACGACAACTGGTAACTTATGGATGATTTTATAGGCTCGACATCCAAATTCAACTTGTCCGGGAAAAAGGACTTTATAGGCTCCCTTGTATAGTGTTAGATGGTATAACCTGTAACTGTAACTTATCTATTCTACTACCTGACATTAATTGATGAGCATTCAAGTTGAAGTTATGTAACCTGTAGGCATTCCTCTTTGAAGTTATGTATCATGTGCGCATTATTTGTAGCTAACATTGCATATAAGCCATTTGCATTATATACATATAGGAAAAAGATCCTCTAAAGTTGTAGTCAAACATGATTGGTAAAGTTAAGTTTGTTGTGAGTGAAGATAAATAAGTGGGCCCTTGAATTTTAGTTATGTACCATGTGCGCATTACGGTGTCGTTTTTTCCACCTTTGCTACAGTGCCCCACTTTGGCCCATTTTATTGGGCTCCCGCTTTGGGTCGGCCCAATGGTTTTTTTTTTAAATTGTTGCCACAAAATAGGGAGAAAAAAAATTATAAAAGTACCGATTTATTCAGATAAAAAAATGCCCGCGGAAACATTTTCACTTTGGCCCATTTTATTGGGCTCCCACTTTGGGCCGGCCCAATGGTTTTTTTTTAAATTGTTGACACAAAATAGGGAGAAAAAAATTACAAAAGTACCGATTTATTCAGATAAAAAAATGTCTGCGAAAACATTTTCGATATCTAATAACTTTAAAATAATTGACAGGGTCACAAACGTACAACTCTAGATTGCATTAAACGGTGTCATTTTATGCTACTAAAAACCATAAGCCCAAATATATAACACAAACATGCGGCCCAACACATAACCTCAGTAAAAAAAACTATTAAACATGAGACCGAAAAAATAAATTCGCAAAAAAAAAATTAAAATAAAATTTTAACGGCCCGAAACGACGCGCGAAAGATTCAGCTCTTATGCAATCAAAAACCGCCCTACGCTAAGCAAAAAAAAAATATTTAAATAACAAAAAAAATAGCGCCCCGCGGCAACGCGCGGACAATCTTGCTTGTTTGTAATAATGATTGAGGGTTGCTTTGTATTCTTTGAGGAAGTTGTAAACCTGGACATACTGCATAATGAAAGTCGCATATGAGTGGGAATCATTTAAAGATACAGCCCCAATAAATTTAGAGGCTGAATCTTTTAGTATTATAGATTAGGTGGAGACCAAAATATGATTGAGTAAAAAGGTTGACGATAAAATAAAATAGCTATATATCTTGTAATAATTTATTAAACATTATACTCTATTACATTTGTTGACTCCATTGACACTCAGTAAATGAACAGTAGCCCATTTTATATTATTTAATATAGTATCTTATTCCTTTCCTCCTCCTCACAAATGGATTAGTGCTTTGGCAGTTGGTATTTTATTATTAAACAAACATAGTGACTAACACATACTTTATACACGTGTCTTTCTCTTCTTCTTCAACCTATACCATCCACCGCCCCATCATTGAGGTAGTTTTTTTTTGAACAGCAATATATTATTAAACCACTAGCAAGAAGCTAGAAATTACAAAGCTACAAGGTACGGATTTTTAAGCCAATGTTCCAACTAAACGAGGCTTTACATCTGCCCCCATATTTTCTCAGGTAGTGATTTCCAAAAAAAACACACATACAAACGAGTAATTCTAACCATGATCTACCAACAAAAAATAGAAGATGCTTTATCTTTAATATTTTCATCTAGAAAAAGAATTGCATTCATTGCTTCAATTCAACACATCCCCACAAATCCATTCACATCTCAAATCTATAATCTACTAAAAAAACCTTTCATCTCTTTCTCTCAGCAAATACCCACCTATTATGAAAAATCAACTGTTGTTTCAATTAAAGCTGTGGGAAGATAAACACATTCAATCAAGAAGGTTTTGATCTATCGTGGCCAACACTGACGACAATAAGGAGTTAAACCTAAACCGATTTGTAAGTTTATCAAGCTTAATTACTAATCTTTGATATTTTCATATTTTAGGGTTTTTGTAGGATTTTTTTAAGATAAGTGATTTAAATGTGTGATGTTGTTGCTGTTTGAGATTGCTTATGAGAATAACTGCTTATAGGGTTGTTTGTGATTGCTTATTGAGACTTCTTATTTGGGGTATTTGGGACTACTAAACAAAATTGTCTGTTAAATGATTAGTACCGACTTTTTTGTTAAATGGTAGCCTGGCAGTGAAATTGCTCGGATTCACTCACTTCTGGGAGATTTTTCGTTGGATGTGAAGCCAACGTGGCTGAACAGGTTCGCGACATTTTTTAGCTATAAAGCGTACTATGTTTACTTTTAGATTGAATCTTTATATAATATCTTTGAGTTAACGGTGCTATTTTTTTATAACAGTCTTTTCAATCCTTTAAGAAGATATCTCAGGAGCACCCGACTCCTTGGGTGCGAGCAGGGGCGCTGATGATAGTGCTCTCTTATCTCGGCTTCTTTTCGACAACCATATATATCTAAACGGTGTAAGTTTCCTCACATTAACCTTTTATTGAATTCTCTACAGGTTTATTCACCGTTGCCAATTGATAAGATAAAAGTCAATTCTAAGATGGAAAAGAAGAGGATTAAAGATCTTCGATAAGAGGTAACATGTTATTTCACTGTATTACGAGTCTCAATAGTGTTAATGGTTTCTGAAAACAAATGTACGACAACCATATATGTCAAACACTAATGATTGGTGGGAAGTTTCATTATATGTTAACTTTGTTTACACTTAGCGTATGGTGTGGTGTTAATAAAAAACATGATGACCTTGTAAACTCCTCCTAATAAAATTCTCTTGGTTAACGAGATTGTATCTAAAGTTTTCATGGCAATTTGAAATATTGTTTTTGAAAAAAATTGTTTTTTACTAAATAGTTTTATGATATAGAATTTTTTGCTTATGGCCAGTTTGTAAATATCGATGAGCGTGGAAATCGAAAACTTTGCGGTGCAGAATAACATCCGATACCAGAAAAGCCACAAAGGTTAGTCAAACGTGATCATATAACTTTTTTTCTTTTGTTTTTTATAAATACATATACTAGGTAATCTGTTAATGATGTCTATATCAATATATATGAATAAAACCTTCTGAATAAATGTATGTGTTTGATGTGGTGTAAATGAGGTTGTGTATGTATAATGGATTTTTTTTAAATTTGTTGATTAGGATATGTGATCAACAAACAAAAGAGGATACAAGGAAGAGAATGGGGATCTTGAACTTAAAAGGAATACTTGCACTGTCGTGCATTTTCTCAGATAGGTATGTAATTAGTCTTGCTTCTTTAGTGTTATTTTTAGCTTTGAATATGTCATTTTTAAGTAAAAACTGATGATAAAATTGGCGGGTTGGGATACTGGTCAAAATGGATGAGTTCACTTCAATACATTTTTTTGTCTAGAAATCAAAATATACTTATATGCTTTAAAACTGAAAAAGTTCAGCATGTCAAAAAGATCCAGGCTCATAAACTTTGGGTCAAAGATATAATCGTCTGAAATGTCTAAATAGATAATAATTTTTAAAAGCTTTTGGTGAGTGATTTAAATCTATAAAATGACTAAAAATGAATTGGGTAATTATATTATACTACTATATACTAAATGTTGACTTGCTTCTACTCACAAAATGAACAGTAACATGTATTATATTATTTTTTTAACTTATTTTATTGTTATTGTTCTACTCACACAGGTATCCTTTTTCTTCTGATAAAGGGTACGTGTTTTCATCATCTTCACCATCTCTTCCCTTCTCTCCATCTGTCCCACTTACTTATGAAAAACATTTTTTCCCACATTTTTTCTACTAACCGGATCATAAAAACACGCAAACACATTAGCCGGATAACCCTAAACACAAGATCAAAACACACAATCATACACACAGCAAATTCAGTCACCGCCACTGCCACAAATAACTCCGGCGACCAATCAACCGAACCGGCGTGCGTTTGTTTAGGTAAAAATTGATTTTTGTTATACTTTAATTTTTTTGGTTGGGTTTGTCTTTATTTTTACGGTTTTTGTAATTAGGGGTTTAGGTTTGGTAAATATTGTTAGTTTGATGAAATGAGGGTTTTTACAGTACACGCCAAAATCAAAAGATAGCAGCCACAATTGGTTTTCGTTAGTGTTCTATATCTACTTTAATAGTGTTTAAATTTGTGTAGGTATAATGTACTTGGAAGTTGTCGGCATGTATTTGGGTTTTCCAGTGAACTTTGTGCCGTCGTCTTCACTCCGGCTACCAATAGTAAGTGTCATCCGTATGAGGTTGCTTTTTTCTTTACATATTTGCCCTGTAAAGCCTACTATATTACACTCTGAATGGCCATATTTTTCTGCTCTAATTTTGGTACTCCTATGGTCTAGGTACCGGCTTACATCATCGGTTATTTGATTAGTTGGTTTTTGGCAAATTCTTATTATAGGGGTAAAAAATCGCACTTTTGAAGTTTATCGTTCAATTGTTAGCATCGTTGGAAACTTTGGTGTTGCTGCCTTTTACAATGCTTGAAGGTATGCTTCTTTCAGAAACACCTTTAGTTTTAGTCTTAGAATTTAGAAAGCATGCTACTTTATGAGGGTAATGTACTATACCCTAAATCATATTTACTTATGGCTACATGTATCTGTGTGGGTATGTATGTATGACAACACGCGTGAATTTTCTGCAACAAGTAGTATGCCGACAAAAACTAAGCGCTATTTTCCCTTTTCATGTGTACCAGGTTGGACGTTGCAGGCATAACTCAATCTTCGACTTAAGATTTGCAAAGAGGATTGGGTATCATTGTTGTTGACGTCAGGTCCAAGGATTGCTTGACAACGCAAAAATAAGTGTCCCCAAAGGAAGGTAAGATCATTTGCACTTCCTTTTGATTGAATTTCTTTAGAGGTGTTTGGGTATGCTTTTTCAGAATAATTTTGTGGTGTTATCGCATTTTGCAAGCATATGCAAAGATGAAGACGATAACATACGCTTAAATTTATAAATTTGATGCCATCCAAAGGGGAGGGGGGGGGGGGGGGGTTGCAAAACTTAAAGAACTCAATAGTTATGAACACAACTTAAGAGGGCTGAAAGAACATCAAATACTTTAGATACTAGGTTCAAGAAGATCTTGAACACTTATAATCATTATTTTCTTTGGTTGTTTTTAGATGGATGCACTTTAAAATAGGCTAGAAGAGGGGTAGGAGGAGGAGTTGCAGTTTGGCCGTCCCCAATCTTTATTGGTGCCGTCAACTCTGTCCCATTGGTAAGTAATGGCTCAAAAGTAGAGAACCAAACAAAAAAGTAGGTTTCATATCAATCTTGGACATCATAAGTTCCTAAACTTCTATGATTTTGTTTTTCGTGTTTCATGAGAATTTCAGCTTCCAAAGATTATGAAGTTGGTAGGACTTGGATATTTCGGATGGTTGGTCTACCGATATCTGCTCTTTAAGGTAAAAGCCATCTCCTGGACCGAATGGCCTATACTATTTCTCACACATTAAGTTGAAACCATAGTTGGTTTTTTCTTACAAAATACATGTTTTTTTGTTGATAGTTTCTATCTGTAGGACCTGTTAATGTGGTAGTAGAGCCTGAATCTCCATTAGGGGTGTTTATTTAAGCTTATTTGGCCAGCTTATAAGCTTATTAAACTTTTTAAAAGCTAATAAGCCCATAATTTTTGGCTTATGAGCTTATCAACTTGAGCTTATGAGCTTCGATACGCTATAATTAAGATAAGCTCATATGGTCAAAATTATGAGCTTATTAGCTTTTCAAACACTCAATAAGCCCATAAGCTAGGTAAGTTTAAGAAAACACCTTGATAAGAAAATTAAGGATATAAATTAAATGTTTTGGAATTGTATCTGATATAAACAAGGCTTAAGCGTAGTTTCTGTAGTGGCGGGTAAACTGCGTGTGTCTTTGTGTGTGTGCGCACAACATGGTTAGCATATAAGAGGTAGTCATATGAGCGTAAATGAATTCTAAGTTTGTAGGTTTTTCCATATTGATTTTGATAATCAGTGTCCATCTTATAAAACTAATAAGCATACAATAAGTATTTATAACCAAGCCAAACGCCCTCTACGCAAGGTGATTATGATTAGTTCCAATGAATATCCCATTTAAAAGTGGATGCACAATCTTCTTATATATATATATTTTCTTCTCTACTTTACGACATATAGTGAGTGCAACATCTGAGGTGGTAGGGTGTCGTGCATTGGGGATGTTTTGCTTGGATTTGATGATGCCTTCAACTACAACAAAAAACCAGACATTGAAGCAACTCTTGCCAAGTAACAGCTTCTTGCTTTTACTATTATAAATGTTCAAGAACAATAGCATACGTATTTGTCCTCAAATGTGTTTGCAAACGATGTGTTTGCTTGATCACCCAATGTTGTTTGACTCAAACAGTGCTTTTATCCAACCACAGACAAGGATGGCCTTTATTTCATCTTGGTTCTCGAATACGTGCCAAAGACAGCTTGCCTATGATACATGTCAAACTGTACACTTATTAGTTTGTAGTTTTCGTCTTCTAATAAACCTTTTCCATATGAATTAAAAACACACTACACTTTGGGTGACTTTCAACCTGTTTTCTTTTTTCATCAATCTTATTGTTTACCCGTTTGCTCCGTTAGAGTTTAAACGTGAGACAGGTTGTTTATACCTATTTTGCGCTAATTAATATTTTTCCATAAATGTAATGAAGGTGGTTCTTTACAAGCATATAAGCTAAAAACATGTAATACCAAACACCCCTTAAATGTTCAAGTTTGATGTTTTGATAAAAAAAAGGAGATTTCCTCACTGTCAACATCATTCAGAATATGCAACATAGAGAAAAGACAAAGGATTGTAGGTAAATAGATTAGTAGGAAAAATGTTTTGGAGGTGTAATAGAAAGTAACATGTTATTTGATATTTTCACTCTTTAGTATTAGTTGTTTCTCATTTCCACCGAGAAGAACCAAATGGGTTGAATACATTATCTGGGTAAAAGTATATTGGACAAAAAATTGCATTAGTTTATCAACAATTTAAGTTACGAGTGACAATTGATAGTTGCGATTATTCTGTACTTATTTAACATCTTCCAGCTTAATGTTGATTTTTTATCATGTAGGATCCCATTACATGGATTGAACTCTGTTATTCAATCAGTGGTGATGGGTTGACGACTGCTTTTGCAAAGGTGCCTGTAATCATGGGTAGCAATGGAAAAAAGCATTCTGTTCAGGCACCGAGTCCCAACAAAACTTAGGATCCGTGACCATCGTAGCACAGAAAGCGTGTGTGATGTTTTTTGGTCGGCCCGACGATTGCGAGTGTTTGGAATTGGCAGGTAGGATGGTGGAGCATCCGACATTCAATGTCACAGTCAGTCTTGACATATAGTTTGCTTCAGTGATAGATTATGACTACAATAGATAGACTTTGAAACAATACTAAGAATTTGGCATCTTCTCCCCTTATCTAATTTGTTTCAATGGTTTGTGACTCATTTGTGCTCTAGACGCTGATGACATGTAATTTTGTTTTTCCAAAAGATTGGTTGCAAGGTTTCTCTTATAAGTAGTGATCATTGTTGTTGATCCCAATATAATAGATCTTGCTTAGCTTGTATAAGCTTAAGTTGTATTGAATAAATCCAAAACAACTATGACAGAAACTTTGATTATGAATATCAAAGACTATGCGGAATCTAGTCAATGATACTAAGAAGAATTTCAATGAAACAGTAATAACAAACAGTTTACTAAACTTTCAGCCTCAATATAAAACGAACACTCTTAATAGTGTTAGGGTTTACAAAACCTTGAAGCTACGAATAACACTTTTCTAGATATCTGAATTGATACGATTTTGGTACATCAAACTCTATACCCTAGGACCTCCTTTTATACACCAAGGAGTCCTAACAGGCTTACAATATTTTCCTAAGTTATCATGATCTTCTAAACAAATAACTTATACGTATCTTTTACAAAAATATCTCATACTTATCCCGTAAGTAATCTTGATAAACAATCTTCATCTTTATCCTTTCTCTTGTCTTTATCCTTCTGACAGTAGAAACTCTTCTAACAGTTGTAATCTTTCAGCAGTTGTAAGCAGCAGCATTAACTTTTATACCAGCAGCACTAACTGTGTACAAGCAGTAGTAACTACTTAGAATATTTTCTTCATTCTTCATCAGCAGTACTAAGTTACACTAGCAGTACTAACTTTATGCTAACAGTTGTAACTTTACTCAAGCAGTACTAACATATACTAGCAGTACTAAGTTACACTAACAGTAGTAACTTTTATACTAGCAGTATTAACTACTTAGTAGTATTTCTTCTAAGTCTTTGAGCAGTCTTAACTTCCATTAGCAGTAGTAATATATACTAGCAGTAGTAACTGACAATACTAACTACTTAGCATATTTTTCACTAATATCACTAACAACACTAAGTTATGCTTAGCAGCAGTAACTCTAACCTTAGCAGCAGTAACTTCCAAACAGCTTCAAAAAGTCTTTTAATCCCAACAATCCTCCCCTAAACTTGATGTTCATCTTCTGAATCTTCAAGTTTCTTGATTAAAAGCTTTATCTTTACTAGGAGGATGCATTCAAACACTTCCAGGATTCTTGAGCTATTTTGTCATGAGCTTAAGAAGTTGATAGCACATTTCATTCTAATGGTCAGCTTGAAGCTTCTTGTTGAGCATTTCTGTGATTGTTGCAGGTGTAAGTGGATACTTTTTCTCTACCAGCATAAAGATATGCAGATTCTGAAATCTCACAAAATGTACTCCACTTGAAGAAAATAGCTTCCAAACTGTCACTTTGTGTCCTTGTAGATTTCTCCATACTTCACTTTCTACATCAGGTTCAAACATCACTTTCAGATCACCCCATAACACTCTTTCATATGCCTCCTCTGGTCTTGTTAACCCATGCTTAGCTTTAACCAACTTCCAGAGAGTTTCCAAGTCTTCTCTGTCAATATTCTGAAGCATCTTAATCATTGATGAGTACCTCCTTGAACTTCCATCAGCTCTTATGATTTGAAAGTATCCCATCTTTCCTTCTTTGATGATTTTCCAGTCAACAATGATTGGAGGCTTAGTGGCTAGAGGTATAGCATCAATTGCTACCTCATCATCAGGAACTATCTCCATATGCTTTTTCATCTCTGCTTCATCATCTACTTCAGCTTCTACATTCTCATCTAACTTCTGCTTCTTTAAATTTTCAGACTCAAGTTCTTCTCCTGCTCTTTTAGAACTTCCTTCTGTTCTTGTCTCACTGCCTTTCACCAACTCTGTATCCATGTCTACAAATGTATTTACCCTTGTCATGGCTTTATCAAATAACATCTGAATATCCTCAAAGCTTTTGGTCTTCAATTGATTGTGCTTGTATCCAGCCATGTTTTTCAGATAAGTAGAGAAATTATGGATAAAAGGAAGAATAATTTTCCAAAACTTGTGGAAAATGATTCTTTGGAAAATGATTCTTCCTTTTATCCATAAGTTCCACAAACATCTTTTCCAAAACTTAGAGAAATTAATGGTGGGTGTGTGTGTTGGGGGAACAGTAGGCATTACAGAACCTTCACCCTTTTGTTCTTGCACTTGAACAATCATGGTTGAAAATAAAGGTGTGTCCGTACCAGAAAAGTCTATGTTTGCATCTTCTTCTCTTTGTCTTGCAAGCTTATCTTCTTCTTCCAATTCAGCATCTAATTGAGCTTGAAGTTTTTGAGTAATCTCCTTATCAAACATAATCTGATTTTTCTTCTTCAAAGGTTTTTCAGGCTCAACCATTTTGCCTGCCTATTGGTCCTTTAGCATGTGGAAAGTTGTGTATGGTTGTGAAGGTGATGTTTGTGGTTGTAAATTCACTTGGTTCTTGAACTATAACACCTCTACCCTTGGGTTTTGCAGCTTTGATCTCTATTAAAGTCTGAGCCAGGGTCAATTCATCAACAGTTGTTGTTGTAATACTGTCATTAGTAACTACAACATTAACAGTAGTAACTACTTCACCGGCAGTAGTAACTGGATTAGCAGTACTAACATCCTTTTCAGCCATATCAACCTCTTTCTCTGCCATATCTTGTTCATTATCAAGAACATCAGTATCAAACATTAAATTATCACCATGACCTCCTTGAGTCTCCTATTCAACTAATATAACCTCTTAAATCTTGGTTAATTTCATCAATTTTCCTCCCCTGTTTGGATGCATCCTCCTGATCACCCAAACCTTCATCTTTAGAGGAAACAACTTGAGCATATCTACCAATCTTGAATAATCTTTTCATCCCTGGAGGTTTTGACTTCCTTTTCCCTTCCAGCTTCTTGACTCTCTTCTTCAATTCAGTAATCTGTGCAGCTTAAGAGGTCTTTGTTTTCTCCAAGTCAAGAACTGTTTGTGATAAGCTGTTACAAAGTTCCATCAATTTATTTAGTTTCAGTCTATCCTCACCACTGAGCAGTGGATCATTGGAATGTGTAGTAACACTCTGCACATTTTCAGTATCATCAGTTACAGGTTCTGTAGGACCACTAAGTTGAGAATCCTCAGTGTCTTTCCTCTGTTTCCTTCTAGACTGTTTCTTCTGAGGTTTAGATGTTGATGGTTGAGTAGTGAGTGGTGTATGATGGAATTACCTCGTTTGGTATCTCTGAACCTTCACCTACTTGTTCTTGTGCTTGAACAATCATGGTTGGAAATAAAGGTGTGTCCCTACCAGAAAAGTCTTTTCCCTGCCTCTTCATGTTAGCAAAGACCTTCTTAGTGTGAGAAGGTGTAACATAAATCTCTTTATGTTTGGACATTCCTTCAACTTGTTTATCCAGGAACACTTGCACAAACCTTGGATACATTAGAAGTTTAACCCCACCCTTCAAGTTCTTTACCATATTATCAAAAATGTACTTGGAAAAGTTAAATTTTTAGTTTGTGGCAAGACAGATGACATCAGAGGCCATAGTGCTACTAAATTCATCCCAAGAAGTAGTCTTAGCACTAAGACATTCATATTTTGTATGGTTAAGAAATTTCCTTGAGGAGAAAAGAAAAGCTTAAGAATGTAAGCTTTTGTGTAAGATATTTCATCACCCCCATGAGTTCAAGTTGTTCAAAAATTGTAGCATTTGGAAGACATTCAGCACCATCAGCATCTTCTAATTGAAGATCACTTCTTACACTTGTCTCAGTGATGATCACCTTCTTCTTATCCACTAGGGCTTGTATCTGCACTTCTCCATTAACAGTTTTCACCTTTGCAGGTAGCCCATAATTGCTCAATACATGCAGTATAGATTATGGGATTAGCCATTAACGCATATTTGATAGGATGTGCATTCTAAAAAATCCACAATTTGCTCGAATCCACACTTCATGGGTTTATCTAAGATGCACCCCATGTTGTGAGTAACTAGCGAACATTAGGGCAGCCATTGAAGTTGGGTTTGTAGATGATATAACTAATGAAAATTGAGTAGGTTTATGATTTAAGTATAACAAATATTGAAATCGATTAAGTTATTGATAAGTGAAACCTCATTAAAGTATTTATGAAATCACCCTCAACAACATTAACTTGAACTAGCAGTACTAAGTTAAGCCTAACAGCATTAACTGACCCAGCAGTAGCCCCACAATAGACCCAGCAGTAGTAAGTTATGCCTGGCAGTATTAACTTAACCAGTAGTAGTAAGTTTATGCCTAACAACATTAACTAACACTGGCAGTAGTAAGTGTATGCCTAGCAACATTAACTTTGAGTCACCAACATTAACTCCACTTTCCTTCCAAAAAGCATTTCCATAATTTGATTCTTACAAGCTCTCTTTCTGTTTTTATTCTCACTATATCTCTTAATTCTTTTTCTCACCAATGCACTCTATCTGTTTTTGTATCACACAGCTCTCTTTTTGTTTTTATTCTCACTATATCTCTTAATCCATTTTCTCACTAAATTACTCTGCCTGTTTTTATGTCACACGTCTCTCTTTCTGTTTTTATGCTCACCAATTTCTCTCATTTCTTTTAGCTCACAAAGTCACTCTGTCTGTTTTTGTTTCATACATCTCTCTTTCTGTTTTTCATTCTTACCAATTTCTCTCAATACTCACAATATTAATTATAACAAATAATAGTAAGTATAACTAACAACATTAACATATCAGTATTAAGTATAACTAGCAACACTAATTATACTTACCAGTAGAAAGTTAGCCCAACAACACGAACTTGATTTTCATCATCAGTAGCTTTTTCATCCCATTCAAATCATCATTTGTTGTATAATCGCTGCATATGAACACAATTAACCTCCCCTCAATCAATACTTCAGAGGTTAAGCATTCCAATACTTGCAATAAGATATTGAAATATGCTAACATCAGATGCTTTTGTGAGCAAATCTGTAACATTCTGATCTGTGTGAATCTTTATAATCTGAATAAGCTTCTTCTTATTGGAATCTCTGATAAAGTGATGCCTAATCTCAATGTGCTTTATCTTTGAGTAAAAAACAGGGTTCTTCACTATGCAAATAGTACTCTTATTATCAATATGAATCTTAGTCTGCATAAAGTTATATCCATAATCTAACAATTAATTTTGGATCCAAAGCACCTATCTACGGCAATTAGAAGTAGATATATACTCAGCTTCAGTTGTGGAATTAACAACCAAGTCTGCTTCTTACATTGCCATGAAATCAACCTGTACCCTAGGAACTAACAACCTCCGGTTGTAGATTTCCTATCTAAACTTGCTCCTGCATAGTCACTGTTAGTATATGCCACCAAATCAAAAGGTGAATCCTTGGGATACCAAAGGCCCAATTTAGGTTGACCTTTTAAGTATCTAAAGATCTTTTTCATAGCATGAAGATGTGAACTTTTAGGATTGACTTGTAATCTTGCACAAGCACATACGAAAACATAATATGGAGGCCTTGAAGACGTTAGATATCATCAATGATCTAATATGGAACTATACAATTGTTCAGCTACATCTTTGACCATCCACATCTGGAGCAAAGGCTTATTAATGGGTTTCCATGGGTGTAACTTCTGTCTTTAGACATCACTAATGCCAAATTTCTTTCTTCAAAATCTCAGTCAAAGAATACTGTGTCTTGGCTTATAAAAAAATCTCATCTTCCTCTCTTTCACTTGGCAGTCCTAAGAAGAATGTGATTCACCACCCCATAAGCTACATTTGAAACTTCTTATGCATCATTTTTCAAATTCCGTGCATAATCTTTCTTTGTTAGCCAAAAAATGATATCATCTACATACATTTGAACTAACAGAATATCACCTTTGTCCCTTTTGATAAATAAAGTTTTGTCAATCTTTCCTTTCTAAAACCCATTGTCCAACAAATAAGTTGAAAAGGTTTCATACCAAGCTATAGGAGTTTGATGCAATCCATAAAGTGCCTTTTCTACTTTGTATACTTTGTCAGAGAAGTCTGGATCTTCAAATCCTGGTGGTTGACAAACGTAGACTTCCTCTTCAATCTTTCCATACAGAAAAGCACTCTTGACATCCATCTGATGCACCACAAAGTCTTTAAATGAGGCATTGCTTTAATTCTAGCAACAAAGCAAAAAGCTCATCATAATCAATTCCTTCCTCATGTGTGTATCCTTGTGCAACCAATCTTGCTTTATTCTTTATCATAATGCCTCTTTCATCTTTCTTGTTTTTGTACACCCATTTAGTACCAATGGCCCTTTTGCCATTAGGTAAATCCACCAAGGTCCAAACCTGTTGTAACTGACTCAGAGCTCCTTATATAGCTTTTATCCAGCTTGGATCTTTTAATGCTTGAATTACCTTCTTGGGCTCTTCTTGTGATAAGAAACATGCAAACAGACAATTCTAAAAGTCTTTATGGTTGGTCCTTTGCTGCACTGAACTAAACATAGCTTGTTCAGTCACACTCTTTGTCATCCTTCTGGTTTGAGGTGCTGAATATATGTCTTTAATGATTTGTTCAACTGGATGATCCTTGTGAATTCCGGTAGTTGGAATAAGACTGACAGGGATATGTGTATCCAAATTATTTATGTCAGCCTTTGCACCAACATCATCATCATCATCTGAATAAACAATATCTTTCAATTCAGGCATATTTGGATCATTTGGAAGTTAAATGATTGTTTTTGGATCAACAGCATTAACTTCTG
This sequence comes from Tanacetum coccineum, assembly GCA_026074375.1. Taxonomy (NCBI): domain Eukaryota; kingdom Viridiplantae; phylum Streptophyta; class Magnoliopsida; order Asterales; family Asteraceae; genus Tanacetum; species Tanacetum coccineum. The sequence goes on from BQNB010012447.1 coordinate 40,283, forward strand.
AGCCAGCAGCATTAACAGTTGAACTAACAACATTAACATTGTTAGTGCTATTTCCATCACTAGCAGTATTAATATTGTTAGTGTTGTTAATATTGTCATCCTTCTCTTGATTAATTTTTGGCTCCTCTGTACTTGGAACCTCACTATCTTTCCCTTCAGTTGGATTTCTACTTTTATTCCCCTTGGATTCATTGAGCATCTTCTTTTCTCCTCCCTTGAATGGTTTGAATCCAGCATCCAGAAGAATCCCTTTGAACTAGAAAGGTAATTAGGTGGGATCTTGAATGGATAATGGTAGCAGTATGTAATCTTTGCCAGGTATTGTCTCCATTCTAGCTTTACCTGCATTATCACATGCTTTTGTACCTGTACTACCATTAGATTGATTCCCTGCAACAACTGACTTATAGTTCATAGATTTTGTGAGTGCATCTATATCAAAAATCCAATTTGGTCCACTTCCTGCAATATTAGGTATATTCTCACTGAATTAAACATGCAGGTTCTCTTCTACTATCCTAGTTCTACTATTAATTACTCCGAATCTTTGCTATAGGTAGAGTAATCCTACAAAGAACCCTTCATTAGCCTTTCCATCAAATTTACCTAGGTGATCTATGGTATTAAGGATTGTAACAGGATACCCAAATGGTCTTTTAAAATTTAAGGCAGGTTTTCTACCTAGAAAAAGTTCATAAGGAGTCTTGTTGTAAGGCTTGATAACTAACACCCTATTTTGGACATAACAAGCAGTATTAACTGCTTCAGCCCAGAAAGTTATTGGCACTTTTGAATCAGCTAGCATAGTCCTAGCAGCCTCTAATATGTCCTAATTTTTTCCTTTTCTACAAACTTTATTTATTGTTGTGGAGTTCCAAGAAAACACTAAATTCCCGCTTAACCCTCATTTCACATAACAGATTCATGACTCATATTCTTGAATACATCCATGTCACATCAATCACTTTTACCCTAAGGTCTATTAATTTTCTATGTCTGTTATTAATGTTTTTAAGGATTTCACTAGTTTCATCATTAGTGGCTAAAAAGAAAACCCAACTAAACCTACTAAAGTCATATGTGACAACTAGGCAGTACATCTTTTTCATTAAACTATTTACAAATTTTGGGCCAAATAAGTCCATGTGCAACATTTGTAATGGTTGGTTGATTGGACTTACAAGAAGCTTTGTGTTGCTTTCCCTTCTGACAAGCAACACAAGTTTGATTAATTTCAAAAAGTTATGAAGGTATGCCTCTTACAAGGTTTCCCTTTACCAGTTTATTCATTATTTTGAAATTTACATGTCCAAGCCTCCTATGCCAAAGATTAGATTCATCTAGTGTGGCTTTTTCAAAGAGACAAGTTAGACCTCCTTGAGGAACAACATTCTTTAAATCAACACTGTACATGTTATCCTTTCTAGGAACTTTAAGCGAAACATGACTTTCATCAGTTAACTTAAAGTCTGGACATGCAGTATCAGTAAAAAGAACACTATTCTTCTTGTCACACATTTGTGAGACACTGAAAAGGTTAAACTTTAGTTCCTTTACAAAGTACACATCTTCAAAATCCAATTTACCATTTCTTATTTTACCTTTCCCAGTGATTTTCCCTCATTTAGAATTTCCTCCAAAGGCAACAAATCCTCCATCAATTTCTTCATAATCTGTAAGATAGGATCTGTTTCCTGTCATGTGCCTAGAGCATCCACTGTCAATCACTCTTTTATCCTTTAAATCTTGTTGTGGATTGCCCTGCACATAATGGTAGAAAAATTAGTTTCTTTTTGGGACCCAAGCCATTACTGACTTGGATCTGCCTTTGGCTTACATAGTCATACTTTAAAGGACATTGATGCAACCATTGGTTTCTAAAACATGTCTAAGACTTATGTTTTTGGTCTCCAAACCCAACATGCTGAGGCCTTAACATCATTTCCTTTGTTTCCCTTAACAGCACTAAGAACTGCTTTTGGCCTAGCAGTATTAACTACTGCATTTGGCCTAGCAGCATTAACATTTTTATCATTAACAATATTAACCCTCTTATTAAAATTACTGTTATTAGCTTTGCTGTTATTTAGTCAAAAAAAGGCCTTTTAGCAGTGAATATCCTTATTAATAACATTTTTCATGAGTCCTGCATTATTCACTGCTGTTCTTGGTTGGATAGTATTAACTGGTCTAGCAACATTAAGTGAAATTGGGCCAGACCTAGTTAAGACTGTTCTTGGAACCATATTCTTTTTTGGACTTTGGTGAGTTAATTTAGAGAAATTCTGTTTGTTCACCCTTTGCACATTGTCCAAACTGGTGTTTTCAAACCTTTGATATTATACCTGTTATTGCCTCTTTTCCTAAATGTTTTCAAAACTACTACACACAAAACAAGCTTTTGTATTGCACCTCACAAAATCATTCCCTAATTTTGAGACAACTCTGGTTCCAAGTTCTCTCATTTCCCTCTAGGACTAGGTTGTTTTGCTATTTTTATCACTTGATGTTTTCCTAGAAGGATTTTTACTTGCTTAAGCAACTTAATAAAGTTTTATCTTAGCAAAAACTAGTGTTTAATTAAACATTCAACTGTTTAATCTTAGGAACATCTTCTTCCTCACTTTTAGACACCCGATCCTTAATAATTGGGGCTCTATTTTCTTTCCTAGCATTCTTAGGTTCATTAGTCTCAACAGTAGGCTTTTCAACTACAGACTCACGTATAACACACAGCAGAACTTATTCACTCCACAAAATCATCTAGATATAATAAACTAAATCATGCTGATCATAAAATTCCAGTATAGGTGAGGTGGGAACAAGCTTTAAATAACCTTAATCCTTTTATAACACATATCCATTATTTGTCTTCTAGAAGTTCACTTAGTGCTTCTGATGAATAATCAAATTTTTACTGTAAGTTGAAACCTCATCCTTTTCCTTTTTAACCAACTACCAACTTCCTTTTAAGCTCTGAAATATCTTAAATCTCTTAAATACACTTCACGTTTTAAGAGTTTTAAATCTTCCTCATACAACAAACTCATGTTTCTTAGAGACTACTAGTCCTAGCTTCTACAGATTTCTAAACCATTTTTATAAGAGACTGACTTATCCTAGCTGTTCTTAAGTCTTTAACTAGTTGTTCATTTTGTTCCTTCAAATCTTTTATACTTTCTAAACAAGATGAACAACAATTTGAGTCATTAGATACCTCAGAGTTTGTAGAAGAATTTGAACTTGTTGAAGAATAAGCCATGAGAGCAAAATTGGTTGGACCTTCTTCTGCTTGGTCACTCCAATCATAGCCAAAACCATCACACTGGACCATACACTAAGGCATTGAAGTAGTTTCGTCACTGCACAATCCCTTCTTATAGGCTCCTTGTTCCGGCTTGGCTTGATTCCTGGGTGGCCCTGCACTTCCCTTACAAGTGTGCCTTTTTTTGTGCAGTTGAAACACACCACCTTTGGACTTGTCATACCCATTCTTTTCTTTGTAGGTCATGTCCCTACTCCCTTCCTTATTATCAAGAATCTTTTTGCTCTCATAGTTAGCATAGCAATGTTCCACCTCAAGTCCATTTCTTCTAGATCATCAGGATCGATTTATTGAAGATCTTCATTATCAAGCTGTGGAATACTTGGTTGGCTAGCAAAGAAGGAATATATCATAGCATTACTAAAATTTTCAGCAAATTTTGAGCTATCAGCAGCACCCTGAGTGCTAGCAGTATTAACACCCTGAGCAGTATTAACTGCTCCAGATGCATTGTTAGTGCTGCCAGTAGATAGAAAGGCTACATTGTGTGAGTTAGTGGTTGAGTTAGATGTCCCCTTGACCTCTGATTCATAAGCCTTCAGTTGTTGAAGAGGTCATCCAAACCAATGTTTTCAATCTCTGTTAGTTCCTCCCACACAATAAAGTATGCATAACCCTATTCTCGTGACAGACTTCTCAAGAACTTCTAATTGATGTCTTTTTGAGAGATAACTTCACCATGCATCTCCAGTTGACTAATTAGCTTTTGAAGCATTTCATAGGTTTGCTCAATCACTTATGTGCTGGATGCAACAAAGTTTTCATATTGCTGCTTTAGAAGATTTTTCTGAGTTTTCTTTGTAGCGGTATTACCTCCAAATCTATTCTCAATAGCCTACATCAGTGACTTAGCATCCTTGTATGTGTTGAACTTTAATTGATGCTCATTAAGGTCAAGGCCAATCAACAAAGTGCTTTCTTGTCCTTCAAAACTCGACCCATTCTTTGTGCCTTTTCTTCAACGAAATTTAACCAGTTGGTTGGAGGAATAACAGTGTCCTTACCATCAACAATTTTTGTTACTATGAGTGCATTACCATTTTCTATGATTTCCCATAGAGTGTAAAATCAATGCCCTGTAGACTGGTACGCTCCTCCACATCTTCCATATATCATACTCACCAGGTAGAGTGATGTATCTTGATGTTTAGATTAGTTTAAGAATCCATAGCCCTTGAAAAAGTAGAATCTGTGGTAGTAGAGTTTCTTCATATTTCAAAGTAGCTTCTCAACAAGCTCTGATACTGTTGATCCCAATAGAACAGATCTTGCTTAGCTTGTATAAGCTTAATTTGTATTTGAATTAATCCAAAACAACTATGACAAACTTTGATTATGAAATCTCAAAGACGATGGGCGGAATCTAGTCAATGACACTAAGAAAAATTTTAATGACACGTAATAACAAACAGTTTACTATGTTTATTCAGCCTCAATATAAAAACGAACACCTTAATAGTGTTTAGGGTTTACAAACCTTGAAGCGTAAACGAATAACACTTTTCTATATATCTGAATTGAAATGATTTTGTACATCAAACTCTATACCTTAATGGAACTCCTTTATTACACCAACCAAGGAGTCCACAGGCTTACAATATTTTTCCTAAGTTATCATGATCTTCTAAACAAATAACTTATACGGTATCTTTTACAAAAAAATCTCATACTTATCCCAGTAAGTAATCATAGAAAAACAATCTTCATCTTTATCTTTATCTGTCTTTATCCTCTGAACAGTAGAAACTCTCTAACAGTTGTAATCTTTCAGCTGTTGTAAGCCGCAGCAATAACTTTTATATCAGCAACACTACTGTGTACAAGCAGTAAGTACTACTTAAATATTTCTTCATTCTTCACTCAGCAGTACCTAAGTTTACACAGCAGTTTCAAACTTTATGCAAACAGTTTGTACTTTACTCAAGCCTACTAAAAATACTAGCTGTACAAATTACACTAACAGTAATAAACTTTTATATTAGTAAGTATTAAACTCTTAGTATATTATCTTCTAAGTCTCTAAGTAGTCTTAACTTCCATTAGCAGTAGTAATATATACTAGCAGTAGTAACTGACAGTACTAACTAATTAGCATATTTTTCACTAATATCACTAACAACACTAAGTTATGCTTAGCAGCAGTAACTCTAACCTTAGCAGCAGTAACTTCCAAACAGCTTCAAAAAGTCTTTTAATCCCAACAATTTTAATTGATTTTGTTGGATCTGTGGTTACTGTATTGCCATCTTCCAATCGTAGGCTTTGTAAAAAGTAAACTACAACCATCTTTAAGACCGTGTTAATTCGGGGAATGCTTGCGATGGGGATAATACACATGTAATTCCGTAAGTAAATTGCCAAACACTCAAACAAGTAGAAATCCGCTAGGGACTTCAATAATGATAAAACACTATAAACAAAACTCGACTGGGACATCTATAAGATAACACACATAACCAAAACCGCCGCAGCGAAGCGCGAGTTTTCAAATCTTGTTAGAAAAATGTATCATCTTACCGAAGTACAATTAACTATTATTTGTTGTACATACAATATCCTAATTTCATGTGTTTTTATAGAAATAGATTTTAAAAGAGTGTTTGGGTTATGACCCTTTTTATAAAAATAAAATTGCACTAAATTGTTTTGAAATGTACATTTTACATCTTTTTCCGATACAACTAAACTAACACAACTAATATATAAAGGAATAAAATCTTTAACAAAAAAAACCCGCAAAACCTTTTATAACATTTAACAAAACTTGAAAAAAGATATATTGATCACATATCCCGGTATTGTTTCATATTATTCTTTCTTTAGGTATGTGATCACATATCTCCATAACAAACCTCCCTAAAAAACAAAAAAACAAAAAAAACTAATGGTTTTCCTTCTTGTGTTCTACATTTACATTTACTCATAAGAAGTGTAATACGACGTAGTTTCCTCCACTCACGAAAACTCTGATTCAAAAATAAACCTGTTTTGAGAAAGCTAAACAAGGTGGGCGGTGGGCCGAGCGATGAGTTTTTTTCTTCCCTTCTTTTTTACATTAGTTAACGATTTAAAAGCATAAATTGTATGCTTTCAACATATGTATGTTTTTATAAAAAATGTTGAATTAAAAAAAACACTAAAATAGCTAATAACTTTAAAATAAACGACGCAATGAAAAACCGACATACGCTAAGTAAAAAAAAACCCATACAGCAAAAAAAACAAACCTTTAAACATGAAGCCCAACACATAAGCTCATATAAAAAAACCAAACTATTAAACATGAGACCGTGAAAATAAATTCACCTACAAAAGAAAATACTAGAATCAAAAAAATAACGCACAGATACCCGAAAAAAAACCAAGCCACAAAATAGAAAAAATAAATAGCTCCCACAAAAACGCGCGAAAAATTAACGCCCCGCAGCAACGCGCGAGTAATCTTGCTTGTTCTTGATCATACGTCGCAAATATTTCAAAAAGTATCATTTTCATGGTTCTATTCTACCATATTGATCTCAAACTACACAATAATTTAATAACAACCTTAACTTAATTTTCTCAAAAAAATTCAACTACAGTACAATGTTAACCTAGGACCACGTCATGAATCCCAAAAATGACTTATAAGGTGTCTTTAGTAATTTTCATGCTCACAAATGGATTTTTCTATAGAAAGATGTTCCATCATATTTATGTAGTATTTAAGTAAACAAATCTTATCATAAATTATAGGGTCTTTGTAAACTTGTGTTGGCTTAGGCTTTAACATAAACTAATATAGTAAATGAAGATGACAAACCAAGTTCATCATATCAATGTAAAACGAAAATAAATACATTGCACATAAGTTGGATATAGAACTAAGAGATCCATAATATGAAAAATTCATCTAGTAACCGCATTATATAATAATCATTGAGAAGGGTTGACTTACTAATTCATTTAAGCACGTACTACAGTGCTCACATGCAGGGCAGAGTCCAAAAAAAGCCTCAAAAAATTTGAGCCGGCCCCAATTCTTTTTTATTTTTTTTAATTTGTTGGCATAAAAAAGGGAGGAAAAAAATGTTACAAAATACAAGACGCATTCAAGATAAAAAAATACTCGCGGTAGTAATTTCCGCATTGACTTCAACAAGTAATTTTAAACACCATGAGACAAAAAAATAAAATTCCGCAAAAAAAAAATAAAAAATAATAAAAATAACAAAAAAAATAAAACCAAAAAAAAACCAAAAAATTTAGCCCAAAATTTGTGGCCGGCCCAATTAGTTTGTTTTTTTTTTTTAATTTGTTTTGGAACAAAATAAGCACGGAAAAAAATGTACAAAAGTAAACCGACGCATTCAGATAAAAAAAATACCCGCGGTAACATTTCCGAATTGACTTAAACAGTGTCATTTTATACCATGAGACAAAAAAAATAAATTCGCAAAAAAATATGAAATAATAAAATAAAAAAAAAAATAAAATTTTAAAAAAACGCCACGCAAAAACGCTTAAACCATAAAAACAAACTACTAAACACGATACTGAAAAAGTAAACCCACTATTAAATATAGAACCAGACAAAATAAACTCGCAACAAATTAAAGAAAAAAAAGAATTAATGACACCAACAACGCGCGAAAAATTAACGCACCGCAGTAACGTGCCGGAAAAAATAAACTTACACTATTAAACATAAAAAAAAGCCAAGCTTGCACTAGTGAGTTAAGTTGTTTCTTTTTGAGAGAGATATCCACCAACTTGTGTCATTTCTGTCCTTGAAACACTTTGACCCGTGTCCTTGAAACATTTTGATTCGTTTCGTGCAAATTCGATGTCACATGGCCACATAAGACATTTAGTACACCCGCATTACAACACAGTCACCATAACTTGATGGTTAAAAGCCAAGCTTGACAAACTGGATCTTTCATCTCTAACGGATTCAAACAGTGACCCAATAGAACAGAAAAGAAACTTTCTTAAAAAAGTATATAAAAAATCAAAAAACGTCAAATAAACAGAAATTTTAAATTATAAACAATCATTACACCTAAAAGGATAGATGATGCAAAAGGTCGTTGGCCAAAAGCGCTAAAGTGTAACTTTAAACGCAATTTAATTAACGTAGGTTACACCCAAGGACGAAATGTGCAAGAATCGACAGCCACATGTACGTCTATTGTACTTACTTTGAAAAGGGACGACATGTGGCAACATGATGTAAACCATAAGGACGAAGTTTGAAATTTACTCTAAAAAGTATGTTAACCAAGAGTAAGGGTGAACTTTGTTGTAACTTTTATATGGTTACAAATATACGTGACTTAGTTGTGATAACCGGTAACTTGTCCAGGGTTATGTATTATAAAATATTATAATTTTCTATCGGAGTCTTTTGATTTTGTCAGCTTTAGTGGCAAAAAGCTGAAAAGTTGACTTCGGTTGGCTTATTTTGCGTGAAACGATTACGGATTAACCGGGTGTTGAGAGAGTTTTGAGTTACGTAAGTGAATCACTTTTGATTCATCTTTTCGCATCGGAGTGTTTAGGTAGTCATTGTAATGCGTTCCGGAAAGTTTTCCCATGTTCCGCGAAATCGTCATGCAGCCCGTACCGGCACGATACTTTGTTTGAGAACGGGTTTAAGTAAATTTGAACTGTGTTAAAGGTTTAGTGTTAGATACATTCTTTTTTAAAATAACGATTGGTTTAGAATGTAAAATCTGGGGGTGTGATTTAAGTTATTAAAAAAACAGGTGTTTTCGTGAAATTTTAAAAGATACGAACGAGGTTGTGAAAGTGAAATTTTTGGGTGAATCTAAGGTGACAAGTCATTTTTAAAGGTTTGGAATGCTTTTAAATTCATATGAAAGGTTTCGGTTAAATTTGGACAAAAACTCGTATTTTGGGTCTCGACACGTCAAATAATGATCGAAATGAATTTTGGAAAGTATGGTTCGGGGATAGGTCGTGTGAATGACCCAGGTTCTTGGAAAAACGTTTTTAAACCCAATAAAAATATTAACTAACTTCGAGTAACGTTGTAAAGTGATGAAAAATAAAGTTTTAAGTGAAACCGACACAAAAACGAGACATCCCAAGCCCCTTGGATACTAGGCCGGGTATGAGACAAGTGAGGGAACATCAAGGCTTTTTTTTAGATAGGTTGTTCTTGCATGGTACAAGCATATATTTTCATTTACCTTACCACTCATTCATGCATTTCAAAATCAAAAAAAATACATCTCTCTTTCTTCTCTCTTTGGTTTTCGGCCGAACACACACAAACACAAGAAACATAAATTTTTGACACTTAGCAAGAACACGAGGTTAGAAAGTATAGTGGGTTGATATTTGATAGCCTCGGGTCGTAAGAAAGATATTGGGGTTTGTTTTCTTCGCGTCAAAACCGAACCAAGAACGTCCAAATTTGTAAGTTTTCTAAATTTTATTTTTAGTTGTACTTTTGTGTTCATATTTAAAATCCTTATGATAGTTGTACAAGTACGATTTTGCTTATTAACTACGGCTTATTTGATTGGCTTATTCCGTTTTCGGCTTTATGGACATATTTTGAGGAGGTAACTGGGGGGCTTTAATGGGCTTAAGGCTAATGGGCTTTGGTTATATTTTGTGGCTTATAATATAAACTATGACTTATTGGGCCCGAAAAGCCCAATAATGAACCAAAAACCTTGTTCAACTATCCGGGCTAAACATTATACCTTAATGGACTTTAAATGAACCTAATGAACTTGTAAATTGAGTTAAAAGATTATATTGGACATAATAACGTTGTTGGACTTTAGTTGAATATGTTTTCCTTTCGGCCAAAGAGGAAAAAATTGATGATTCAAATTCTAAGAACGAATCATGGATAAATAATAGTTACGGAATGAAAATAGATTTTAAGTGAACGAATTTGGTCACGTTTGGATAAACCGTTAAAAGTAAAGCTTTTGTGCACTTTTGGTCCGGAATTTTTGGAAAATTGTGGAAAGAATTGAAATATCGGGTTTGGAACAACCTTTGGAAACCCTCTACAAAAAACAATGGGTCATGTCGAAAATTTTGTGAGAATGTCACACTAGAAATAATCTGGAATAATTATTTGGTGTCGACTCAACCTAAAGTGTCAAAAAGACGACTTTTGCAAATGTTAAGTGTTAGGGTTAAAACGAATTGAACATGGACGTACTAAGACAATGAATTTTTACATTTACCCCTCCCTCCCCTTCTAGCCTGATAAGAAGACAAAAATAATAAAATATATTATTTTTAAGTATTATATTTATATATTTTAAATATATGTAAATATATGTATCGTATCGAATACGAAGATGTTAATTCGTTTGTTTTCAATCCTTGAATTCCCACTTATTTTTCGTCGAATTCTCTTAGACCGTTTGGTCAGTTGTTTCGTTTTAGTTGTTGGATATGCTTTGAATATTCGGTGTCGATGTCGCACTTATCCCAAGTGCATTGAGTTGTTTTACTTAAGTACCACACAACCATAATACCAAAACGTTTGTAACGAGAATAAAGGTTTGTAATGAGAATACAGGTTTTGTAATGAGAATAAATATTTTTGTAAAAAGAATGAGGATTCTGTGTGAGTAAAGACGAACGCTTGTACAATAAGGCAATTTTGTGCAAATGTTAATAAGGTGAAATTAATGTTAGGTCGTGGCTGGTACCGGTTGTTCGTTGATGGAGTTTTTTTAACGCAAAAAAAAATTGGTGCTTGAGTAGAAGATTGTTTGGTTCGTTGTGTTGAGATTATCTGTGCGGTTATTATCATCTGTTGAGGTGAGTTCTCGTAGCCTCACTTTTTAAATTTTTTTCATTTAAAGAAAACGATACTCAAATGTGTTTTGAACTGTTTTTTAAACTGTGCAAAATGTGGTTTTGTTTTTGGGACAATTGATGTGCTTATGACTGCTATATGAATGATATGTGTTTGTACGATATTATGTATGGTTCTTCGCCCTAAATATAGCCCTAGCTGGTAGGCTTTAGGTGATGTATGTCATTCGGGGTTGCGACCTTAAGAGCGTTGGTACATGCTGGTGATAAGACTAGCGGGGATGCTAGGTCTTGGTACATGATTAGCAAGGATGCTAAGTCATGAGTTTGTGATTGTTCTGCATATATTCACTCTCATATAGCATAAAACTGTTTGAGATATTAGCACAGCGACTGGGTTTTGAATCAAACCTACGAGTTCACCAACATTATTGTTGACGTTTTCGAATATCATTTTCAGGTGTGTTATTAACAAAGGTAAATGTGAAGTATTGAGGATCAAAGATGAGTACATTTGGGAGTTTATTGAAGGACAACTGTTTGACTTTTTCCAAGGTCGCGAAATTGTAAACTTTGTAAACAAACTTTTGCAAACAATGTATGGTATGATCTTGTATCTTGTGCAATGTGAATCATTATGTCGCATTCCCTTTGTGTTTCCACCGCTGACGAGGTGTGACAGATTGGTAATCAAAGCCAGGTTATAGAGAATGCTTTTTTTAAATAAAAAGAAAACGCAACTATAACCAACAGAATTTTTGTAAACCTTCCCGAACATAGGCAAAAGTTTAATTAGCCCGAGCAATTCATGGTATCTCCTAAATTACGCATAGCCTGATCAACTATGCTTAATTTACAAAGGACCATGAAATGATGGGGGTAGTTTTCTTAAGCTATGTCAGAGGAAGGGAAGGATGTGTGAATGATATGACCACCTGAAAATGATTTGACCTCAAACATACGTATTGGGTAATACGTACTTTAGTGTAGTGATGTGATATGAGAACACTTGCGAGTGTTGGGATCTAGAGTATTGTTGATTGCCTAGTGCTTGTCATGATGCCATAATCGTATTGCATGATGCCCTGAAAGTCTAGGTAGATATGTCGCAGGTAGCGACATTAGTTGAGGATGTGTCTTGGTAGATATGTTGTTTATTTTGCATATATGGCCCTGCGACCTTGGTTAGTATGTTGATTGGTAGCGATACTGATTAAGGGTGTGCTCTTAGTAGATATGTTGAGGTATTGTATGATGCTTTGAAGTGCTTATTCTGTATAGAACCTTGTTTGTGCTTATTTGCCGTTCATACATCTTGTGTATTTGATAGATAATATATAATAAGTATAATATATATAGATATATATATATAATATATATATTATATATATATTAAATATACGGGTAAACGAACCCCTAATTTCACAAGTTATGTTTGATTATATATATGTAAAGCATTGTGACCTAGTAATTTGAGTAATGATATATTTGTAAAGATTACTAAACCTTTACGTGTTATCACATGTTATTCATCCCACTTATAGTTGCAATTCGGAGACTAACACCCAGCTGACGAAGCTCAAGCTCCTGAGTTCCCGTCCCATTACCATGCTGAACCCATATGTACTGGTTAGGCAGGCACTTTAGTTCTACAGATCTTGGGTCAGACCTAAGGATGCTTCCCTTAGATGCAGAGGAGTCGCAACCATTAGGTTCTAGAGTACCCCTATATGATTAGAGAATTGAGGCTTTTCTAAGCCGTCAGGTAACTAGGACTCGCTTTCATCCCCTTATCCAGAATTCACGGATCCACCAGCACCATTGTACCCCCGATCATCCCACTTACTTATGTTTCACCTACCCCACAAAAACACCCCAAAAAAACACAGTTTCATTCCACCGTAGGACCGCACGTATGGTCGTGCGTACTTAATCGACCTTATCCCCGAGCATGTCAGCCCGAATAGTGGAGGCAGCTGCTTTGTCCCCATCTTCCTTCCATAAGATGTATAGATCCTCTTACGAGACATCATCATCATCGTCTCCGACCCTTCCAGTACGGAAGAGGTACCGAGGTACATCTGAGCTAATATTAGATACTGATAGTGAGGGATGCGAGTTTAGGGAGAGGAATACTGAGAAGAAATGAAGTTTCGGGATGCGAGACGAGAAAGAGGGTCAGGATTTAGATGACGAGGGTAAGGATTTAGATAACGAGGGACAGGGTTTAGATGACGAGGGTTAGGGTTCAGAGGACGAGGGTCCTGGTATGGAGGAGGAGGAAGCTACACCTGAGGGTCAGCAGCAGGCAGTTTCGGTTGTTGATACAACTGTGAGCGAGCCGTTAGGTCTTGGATACGGGGCGGCTAGGCGTCGTGCCCTTGAGTCGATCAAGGAGATAGCACCTAGTACGTATGAGGTAGGCAGAGCTCTAGGTACCTGTGCCAGAGCCAGAGGGAGTAGAGAGGATATCTGCATTTAGAAAGTCCGCCCTTGTTACATAGGTAGATCCTGAGGATGACAAAGTTTACACCGACATTCCAGCTTATGCACCACCAGCTGCACCTGTTAAGACACCACTATCTCCTGAGTGGTCGCTTGGTTCCTTACCAGTTTCACCATCATCCCTAGTAGTTTCCCATCGCCCATAGCTTCACTAGTGGCTACCTCAGCAGCCACCATATCGTAGATCGAGGATCAAGTTTATATTAGGGTAAGGGCGCAGTTAGAGCTTCATGGGAGCATACTCCATGATCACACTCAGCCGTTTGGATGCGCTAACACCTACTTTGGTTGCAGATATTTATAAGGATGTGAGGGAGCTGTATACTAGGTCAGGAGCGGTTAGAGATGAGATCTTTTCACAGATGTATAGGTTTAGGAGTTTGGAGCGAGAGCATGAAAAGGCCACAATGACTTTTAGAGCTTTATGGAGGCCAATGTTGGCATTGGGAGCATGGGCAGGGCATGTTGACACTCGAATGGCAGATATGTCATGGGCTAGGTATGATGGCCACAAACTGATTTATGATATGTTAGTGCAGCAGCGCATGCAGCGTGACTTTAGTAGATGAGAGGTGTTACTGCTTAAGAGCTAGAGAGGGACCTAGAGAGCTAAGATGGTATGAGATTGGTTAGGATTGTTTTGTACACTACTAAACCATGTAGCTTCAGTTAGTGTTTATTTGAACTGAGTAGTCTCAGTGGTAGTAGTTATGAATTAATTAGTATCAGTCGGTAGTGGATTCTTATCGAAATCATGGATATGATAGTAGTAGGATGATTATGTACATAAATTAGAAATCAATGGATGGTAGTTCGTTTTATTACAATGATTGATACTTTCAGTACCTGAGTACGTCGTTGTCTATACCGGTTAGTGACATGGTTCATCACTCACCTCGGATAGGATTTCCACTCTTGTGAGACCCCTCACACACTTATTCACCACCTATGTGGAACTTGAAAATATTCAAGTGACATAACAAACAGTTACGTTGAAAGAACGTGGAATTAGGTAAAACCCTATGTAGTCGCGAGGAACAGGAAAAATCGTAGTAAGCTAATTGAGGATCTACTTCGATCATAGTCTGAACCCCTATGAATATTCCAAAATCCTTAAAGATTTAGAACCTAGAATACTCAAAACAAGTAAAATCCACTTGTAAGAGTCTAAGTTTTGATAAGCAGACCATAAATGTTCTTGAAAAGAGAAATGCGTAGGTCGGAATGTGTGGGACACATACCACTTGGAGGATTGAGCCTATTGAATAGAACAACCAAGGGACTAGATGCCGTCAAAGGTTCTAAGAATTTTTTTGACCGGTCAAGGACTAGATCATATCCGGACACCCGACCAATATGTGACTCGAAGGTTAGGAGAACTATTAAATTGAGAAGATAGTAGGTGTAACATTCCGTATTTGCAGGTCATTTACGACGTCATATATTTCACTAATTATTTTTTTTTCTCGTACGCGTTTACTTTTAATTTTTATAGTTAAGTTAAATCGCGTAAGCTATAAATTATCAATTAGCGTAAACGGACACCAAACGAATTAAAGTTTTCGTCAAGCAGAGCATTATATATTTTTAAACGAAAGAAATATAAAACTTTTTTATATTTTATTATATTGGGTTGCGTAAAACATTTACGTATCGCTATAAAAATACATTTAGGCCATACCCGGGAGCACCAAAAGTTTTTCTACGCTTCAACAAATACCCACTTTTATACCCAATACCCAAAAATTTCTCAATATTATTACCTACATACATCTATGGCCGGTTGTATTAATGGAAACACAAAGAAATATTAAGTTTAAAAACAACATCGCATGATTTCATAGATGTTTCTGCATGTTCGTAGTGAAACATAAGACTCATATTTTTCCAAATTGACCAAACACCCATAAGACCCTTTTGTTCTCCATTGACTAGTCTATAATACAAAGGTAATACTAGTAAAAGTAAAACACATACACATTGCCATTTTGCTAGTGAGAAAACTTCATTCTCTCCATTTTCCTCCTCTTAGCTCACGTCCAACCTTAAACAGCCACCCAATCCATACAAAATTTTATTTAACATATTTACATACATTCCTACAACATATCTAGGATGTCCTTAGGTGTTTAGAAGGTTTGGTTTAAGACTTTCAAGGGTTAAAGCAAGAAAAAAGAAGTTAGGGTTATCTTGGTTAATTAGGGTTTCAAATCTTGCAAGCTTGAGTTAAAAATCTAAACAAGGGTTTAGATCATATTTCTCATCATCATACTAAGGTTATCTAGAACCCTAATCATTTCATTTATCATTTTATGTATGTATATGTTCTATGTAGTAAAATCACCATATAGGAAATTTATTAACTTGTAAAATGGATTTTTTACACATGGTATGATTTTTGATACACTCTTACAAATGTTTATGTTGATGTTGAGAATAAGGTTATAATGGAAGTAGAAGAAATATACAAGTGTTGGTTAATCTATAAAAAATATATATAAACTAATTACCTAAAAGTTTACTTATTAAAGTTTACAAGTAAAAGTGATATGAGATCTTGTTAACTTGGACATTTGGACAATCCATGGACTAATGGACTTTATTATATGTAAGACAAGTATATAATAAGTCTTGGAAAACTTGTGGTAAATTATTAAGTTAAAAGGTATATAAAACAAGTTATAAAAATGGATATGTATAAGTATTATAAAGGGGTTGGTTTTGGGTTCACCATGGTAACAGCCCTACCATGTTTTAAAAAGATATACGCCTCATGACGATTCCAAAATGAATAAGAACCTCGCAAAACCTCGATTTAATAAACGAAAAAGATACGACTATTTCAAAGTTTACGTTAAATATATACTAATAATAAAACATTTTTTATAAAAGTTATATTCAACCAACAGAAACTTATACATTAAAACATCAATAAATCGACAAAACTTTTAAATACGAAATACGTGCATCGAAAGGAATAACTAAAAACGGAGTTAAAACGAATAAGTTACGACATTTACGAGATTTACGATAACTAAAATTATAAAAATAAGTTTATATCTGTTATAAACAGTAAAAAGTACTGGTCATCAGAGGACTAAAATTTTAAAAATGTAACATTTTGATAACTTAACGAACCTCGTCTTAAAATGAAAACAGTGGACGATAAGAACAACGGACTTGAACGATAAAGATGCGGTCATTTTACTAAAGTGAATTTATAAACGTTTTTTTAACTATAAACCACGATTTCACTTAAATGCGATAAGATGTTGATGTTATCTATAATTAGGATTATATATAGATTTTGTTTATCAAAGTGTTTAGTACTTATAACGGCCCTAAATAATTAGGTTGCATCGAGTTTTATCCGAAGCGCATTTTTCTAAGTGTGATATACTTTGTTGATTTCCAATAACTCGAGGTGAGTTCATAGCCCCATTTCTATCTACTTGTTTTACAAACTCTACGGGGTGAAATTACATGCTTGTTTTACTACGGACACAAGTGTTTTAAACTGTATGCTATCCAGATTATTGCCTATAGAAACTACAAATTTGCCATCTAATTCCCTAATATCATGACCTCAATTGCTATATAGTGAGCGTATAGTGTTGTGGAATAGATCTACGGACTGAAAGAAAAAAAACCAAATCCCCACCGCAATTTATGTCACAAGTTGATCACGGTGCATTTAACATTTAGAGAACAGTACTTTTTTGGCAGACACGGTGTACCTACCTAGTGTGCAGACAGACAGTTAAAAAGGCTCGGGTCATAACTTAGTGCAATAATACATGTTTTTGGACTACTAAATTGTTTCAATAGTCTACCATAACTATAAATCTTGTGATCCACACTTTTACCATACAAACCTATGAAATATCACATCAACTTTGTGTTGACTTTTAGCATGTTTAATTTCAGGTCCTAAGGTATAAGCTTGGATGGGAGCCGTGATGGATATCAATGAAGATGGATTATGTGTTTATTTAAATTCAATGCAACTTTTATCTATAAAAACTTAAGTCACCTTTTGGTAGTATGAAGCTTTTGTTAATTAAAAAAAAACCCGTCAATGGTTGGAAATGTTCTGACTTTTAAAACATATGGGACCTAATGTATGAACTCTGATATTTTGCTATGGAGCATATCTGTATGAAATCTTATCTAAAAACGTCCATTATAAGGATCGTTTTCCTATATCTTGAGAATGTGTACTTTGACGTAGCACCCCCATTGTTACCATCCGCTCAAACCAAAATTTGGGAGTGTTACAGATTGGTACAGGATGCCCAAGGTTTAGGGAACTGAGTTATTTTCGAAACCTAGTCTATAACCAAAGTTTTTATTTGTAAAGACTTTTCTTATTCTATCATTTTTCAAAAAACAAACCTTCATCCCTGATCTTGATATCCGCGCGCGAGCAAGACCCTGATCCTCACTTACCATCTGTTCTTCATTTATTTATTATATAGTTTATATATATAACTAACTTCTTGGTTATAAATTCCGATCCCTTATGTCTATCTTCTAGCGTATTACTATTCATTCGTATCGGTCGATTATATAAATATTGACCATTCTGATTAATTCATGATTATTATAGAATTCTTATTTTCTCGTTAGTATCATATACCTCGACTCAATGACTGCTTACAAATTCTTACCGGATTTGTACTTGTATTATTGACAGAACATGCGGCCTGCCAGGAAGATTAAAAAAAATGAAATCTATTAAGAGGGTTGGTGGAAAAGGAGTGGACTAAAGCTATTGAAGAATACAAAAAAGTCGAGGGCTAATCTAGATAGTGCTGGCAGTTCAGGAGGAAACCTGGTGTGAATGCTGGAGGAAACATGAATGTGCACGGTTGTTCCGCACAAGACATTATGAAATGTAAAAACCGTCACACTTTTAAAGGGAACGAAGGGTGTTGAGTTGGGTAAGCCGTTGATAGAAAGTGTTAATGCAAGTGTTTGAAACTTGCAAGTGTGACAAGAAGAAGATAATGGTTATGTTTGTTGCTAGTGACCTTCCGAGAGTCGTGCTTAACATGTTAGAATGGAAACGTGGCCCACTCTAGGGCGCGTCAATGCTAACCATATTCATGGACTGAAATACAAACGATGATGACTACGGAATACTGCCCCAGCAACTAAAATCCAAAGGATGGAGCAAGAGCTCTGGACTTTGACACTGAAAGGAGACGACATTGAGGCATACAATAATCGTTTCCATGAGCTGGCCTTGATGTGTTCTGAATTGGTGCCCACTGAAAAGAAGATTGAAAACTCAGGTACATCGGGGTTTTCCTGAAAGAACAAAGGAAACATCACTTCTTCTAAGTCCTGCAACTCTGCATGATGCCATCAACATGCCCATGAACTGGTGAGCAAAGCATTTCAGGGTAAGGCTACTAGAATTGGTGAAAAGCAACAAAGAAAATGGGAAGATCACCAAAGAAACACCAACAACAACAACAATAACCCCAACAACAACAACAACAACAACAACAACCGTAACCGAAACAACAACTATCACCAACAACAAAACAGGAGACAAGAAACTGCCAGGGCCTATGCTGCAGCCCCAACTGAGAATAGAGGTTATGCTGGGAATCTACCAAAGTGAAACCGTTGCAACTTTCACCATAGTGGGCGATAGGCCCTCCAAGAGTCAGAAGTGCCAAAAAACTAGTCTTTGAGAAGGATTGATAGAGCATACTTCCACGTGCATGTAAAGATTTCTAGCAGAATGCGACGTGTTAGGGTGTGGTGCGAAAAGGACATCTTAAGACAATGTCCAAGGCAGGAGCCATCATAATGAGGGAGCTCGTGCGAGAGCTTACGTGGTGGTTGAAAATCCGCAGCAGAATCCAAATGTGGTCACAGGTATGTTTCTTCTTAATGATCACTACGCTTGTATCCTCTTTGATTCTGGTGCTGAGAAGAGTTTTGTATCTTCTGCGTTTACACCTTTTATTGATATTGCCCCAACCGCTTTAAATACTAGTTATGAAGTAGAGTTAGCAGATGGAAAGGTGGTTAGTACCAACACTGTTTTACGAGG
This sequence comes from Tanacetum coccineum, assembly GCA_026074375.1. NCBI lineage: Eukaryota > Viridiplantae > Streptophyta > Magnoliopsida > Asterales > Asteraceae > Tanacetum > Tanacetum coccineum. The sequence goes on from BQNB010012447.1 coordinate 59,983, forward strand.
TTGTACCTTAGTCTTGCGTAATCACGAAAATTGACATACTCCCGACCCGACTAGGAAGTTTTGATGTCATTGTTAGCATGGACTGGTTGTCATACCACCGAGCTGTCATAGATTGTTATGAAAAGATATAATCTAATAAATATGATGAGAAAGTGAAAAAAACATTAATGCACATATGTTCTTGCAAGGGTGCACATATGTTTTAATGAATTTGAAGAGAAAGTGAAGTGTGCACATATATTTTTGGAAGACTGCATACATGTTATTGAATGACGTGGATACTATACTTAACAAGTTACATTTGTATTTGAAATGAATTTCATTTATGATATCAAATTTTTCTTTATATAATCATGTTTTTGGTTTGTTAATATGTTTATTTTATATTGGTTCATAAACTTAAAGATTCCAAGAATGAATTACTTAAAACATATGTGCAATTAACATTTCAAACAAAAAAGTATATACTAAAAAAACATATAAAACATATATGCACTCATTTTTTTTGAAAAAACATATATGCACTCATTTTTTTTCTTTATAAAATAAAATAAAATAAATTAATTTAGAAAATTAAAAGGTTTTTAAAAAAACGTTTTTTTAATTAAAATATTCACAAAAAAAAAAGGGTGGGGGGGGGGGGGTCAAAGTGTGTTTTTGACTATTATACGTACCCTTTTGAATTAAATAAAAAAAGTAATAATACTAAATTCTAATTTGTTTAAAGTGGTTATGTAGGTTCTGTACCAAAAAGTGGTTCTGCAAATGAACTCCCATATATAAATATATATATATAATATATAATATATATATATATATAATAATATATAGATATATATAAAAAATATAAAATATATACTAGCTACGTAACCCACCCGACGGGCGGGTTCGCTTTTAGAATTTGTTTCGATAAGAGATGTGTTTGTGTGTGTTTGGCTAAATTATACGAGTGAGATCTAAATGGTACGGTGTAATTTTATTTTTTATATTTATGTTTTTTTATGGCGGTTATCGCTTTATATAATTTGAATGATAAGAGAAGTGTTTGTGTGTGTTTGGCTTATATATTCAAAGTGTGGAGTCCAATAGGTCACAACTTCCAGACACGTTATAATTTCTTCTAAATTGTGTACAACGATTACCTTGTGAGATGGCAAGTCAAGGTCCCAGTTGCGGGTGAGAAAGTTCAGCACATGTTTTTGCTTCTGGTTGATAGTGAATAATTGCCCCGTTTGGACCAACTAACGAAATAGTAGAAAAGCTCAACCCTCTGAGTGCTATAAATATACAATAGAGAACTTTATCAGATAAAACATCATGAACATCCAGTTATATATTAGATATAACCAAGATCTTGATAGAGAATTTATACGTGTTCAGGACGCCTCTTAATAACATATTTACAATTGCATCTCTTTTCTAATTTTGTGTTAACACCCTTACCAAGGATTTTTAGAATTTTGGCTTTCTGCCTCCTTGAAGTAGCCTGAGGCACCATATAGTTCCTGCATTATATAATTAGCATGCCTATGTTTTCCAAGTGTAAGTCCAACCTCATTAGATTGGTAGAGTCCAATATCTTCAGGAGACATGATTTCATATGTGCTTTTGTTTTTTAGCATTCCATCCTAGAAATTAGAAACCATATATTATCAGTATATTACGGGATCGACTGCAACATGTTGCTTATACCCATGACCAAATACCAACCTGGTGGATTCCACTTTCATGCGCAAAAGCATTAGCGTAAAAATCTAAACCAACTACCCGTCAACGACCTTAAGTGATGTAGTTCATACCTTTCGTATCCGTATTTGTTTGAGAGCAGTCTCAAGTTGTTGTTCTACGTTTTGAAGCTCTTTAAGGCTCAAGGGCTCAAGGTCTTCCCCAACATAGTGCCTAAGATACTCAAACAAATTGGCTTTCAGATAACAGTATCTCGTTACTGTGACCAATAATTAACCGTTTACTTAATCATTAGAGAAAGCAAACGATCAACTACATCTTCCCTACACGAACCTTCTAAACATATAGACTGTATCCAGGTGATCAAAAGCCTACACGAAGAAAAACAACAAACACAAAAGAATATCAATATGCAACTTTTGTTTGGAAGTCAAGACAAATCTAATATTCCAAGTTGACCAACCTTAAAAATTCGTGAGCATCTTCTTGACTACCATCACCAATTTAGCTATTAACACTGCGCATATGCGTAAGAATGCTGCTATGAGACAATGGCTCACCACTTTCACGAACAACATTACATACTGCTCAAGTTCACACATTAAGCACAAAAAAAACATTCTCAGTAATATCGTTACCTCAACAAATCAATCATGAAAATGAAGCCTAAGAAGGGTCGCAGCTACTGTATGATCATCTTTGAAGTGTGTTTCAACAGCAGACCTCACAGTAGCTTAAGCTTTTAGGACATATAGAAGAATAAAACCCTGATTTTATTAACCCCGAAGCTAGTTATTTAGCTACCGAATTCGGGTTAAACTCGGACTAAGACCGCTTAGAAAATTAATCGCCCCATATCCTGCATTAAAATGTGCTATGTCTCTAAGTCTATATATAGTGGTGCAAAATTCCTCACCATAATATTGGTGGTAATAAGCAAAATTTATTGTTTAAAGGCTTATCACACATGAAAGCATACCGGGCACAAAGCTTCTAACTGTGCATTAATCACAACAGATTTACCATTTAATTAAGATGACCCATCACACCCCTACAAAAGAAACGCGTTAGTAAAACTGGAAACTTCTATCATGCCCAAAATGAAAAAAAAAGTTCTCAGTAATATCGTTACCTCAACAAAGAAATCATGAAAATGAAGCCTGAGAAGGGACGCGACTACTGTAGGATCATCTTTGAAGTGTGTTTCAACAGCAGAACCACAGTAGCTTTCATCTTGATGAAAAGCAAATTAATCGCCATACTCTTGCCTTAAAAAATTGCAATGTCAGCTTAAGTCAATGATGTAGGTAGTGCAAACTTCATCACCATAATAATAGGAGGGTAAAAAAGCACCAAATTTTCTTTTAATATAGTGGAGCTCGACTCAACAAACAACAAAAAAGGACCAGTACGGGTTGAGAAACGTCTCTTAGGAGTCCATAATCTGATTCGATTTTTTTTTGGGTTTTTCACGCAGTTGCTGCTGTTTTACATGATGAAATTTATCCAAAACGAATGCACATTCTGCTTCAGCAAGATCACTGTAGTGAGAAACATCTCATAAGACATTTATATGATGTAAATAACTCATCATGGCTGGACAAAGAAACTTTTTAACATCCTAAGCAGCAACTGCTACATACAATGCTAACTAAATAAAATTCTACAATATACATATATATATATAATATAGGTTCGTCTACAAATAATAGTATAAAAAGTCAAATCAAATATTCAAACGTTGGCATGCATGCGTAATAAAAAGACAAAGATATGTTGCATAAAAGCTTTAGTATATGCGGTAGGCAAAATATTAGAAGCAAAATAAATGGCATTGACTGCTTATTTGCTAGGAAAACCGAAAGTTTTTATCATTCTAAATGCAACAGAACTGCACGAGCTAATGGTTAACCGATGAAGAAGATGACTTTGGGTATTAGGGTTTTCTTGATTAAAAAGTCACGTGTGTGTGTGTGTATATATATATATATATATATATAAATATATAATATAAATATATATAAGGAAAGATATGTCATATATTAGGAAGTATATCTTGATATATTTTTTGATATCCGATTTCTGAGGATCCGTGGCTCCAATAAGTTTACGGCCATAAGTAATCACACCTTCTCCTTCCCAAACCTACGTATGCAAACAATATGATATAATTAAGCTTAGTTGTTTGTTCATCAGGTTAATTCTAAGTTTATGAGGATTCATTATGCATACAGTTGTTTCAAGTATATCACATAGAATACAATCCTAACTTTTTGGCCCTTGGGATACGACAGATATATGATGTATCCCTCTAAAATTATACTTTGGATAGTAATAAAAATAATGTTGCCAACATCTTAAAATCACACTTAAGAAACACATAACAAAATTAACAGTTACCTATAATGCATGTGCTTCTTGGTCTTGAAGCATGTAAGCTGTCACAAGTTACATATATAAACAGAAAGCTATTAGCATACATTTTTAGGCCAATAACATTCGAGTTTCAAGCATGTTAAACTAAAGTAATGCTATAAGTGAACTAATTTTCAAATGCCTGTCATACCATGTAGAAAAACGTCAACTATGTCGATGTTATTAACACGACACCAGCCACACAATCATCTTGACGGGCTAACCTGTACACACTATCTTTTATCAAGCTTAATTACAAAATAAATAACCATGCATGTTCGGCTCATCTGTCTTCAGCGAACTTTATTATACGTGATCAAAAAGTCATTTTTGTTCTTTTCAGATCCCAATACAATGTTGTTTTTTCACTTTTTCATGAGTAAGACATTTACATGGTTTTCAATATAAGCTAAGGTTTAGATCAGTACACCATAAATGTGATATAAATAACACCGTGCAAAAAATAAGACTACCAATCATTGATAGCTCTTGATGACCCATTCTAACAATACCAGTAGCCATTTATAATTTTTTTTTCCACTTTGAATTTACTAAATTTTTATGAAACTTCACTTTGTAATAAACAATAAAAGGGCTATTAAAAATGACATGTGAGCTTATACATGAGAAGCTTGTAAAGTTCAAATACGAAAGACAACACACCTTTTCGGATCGAGACGGATATCTATAGGAAGGGCCTTTATCGTGTTCCATGAACTGAGCCTGTAAAATAGGTGTTGTTATAAATGATATTAAGCATCAATTTTAATTAAAACACATATTCTAACCAGAAAATTGATAAAGGTAATTTATAATACCTCATGCTACTGAAGGATTGACTTGTATACTGTTCATCTTCAACAAGCATTGTTGTTCATAAACATAACCTGTACATTGTAGCTTTACCATGCATTAAAAACAACAATAATTAATTACGAATGAACATAGGACCTACTAAAGGGATTAACTTGTATACTCTTAATCTTCAGTGAGTATTGTTCTTGATAAACATGACCTGTAGAGAAACATTGTAAAACCTTTGAGAGACAAAATTTGAACAAAAAAATTATGCTTATTATGGATAGAACGATGTTATATGAGGGATAGAACGATCAGATTCAAGTCGATTACAAGTTTATTTTGGAAGTCGGGTTAGGGTTTTAAGGATAGATGTGAAGATATAATTAGTTACATATCTTTATAGGGCTAATGACTTGAAAATGTATTCAACTTGTCATTTTTTGTTATTGTATGTAGCCATCTTTTTTTTTTGTTATTGTATGTATCCAACTTGAAAATTCATACCTATTATATGTAGTCCAGTTACCGTCACCATTATCAACTTTAGTCCATTTAAACTAACGAACAGTTGCAACGTTATTCCATTAATTTTTTTTATTTCGGTTCAGTTTACGAACAATAATAAAAAAAATTAAAAAAATTATTTATTTTATTTTCGAGTTTAAAAGTTTAGAGATCAATAATTAAAAAACAAAATTTAAAAATTACTTTTTTTATATAGGATTTTCATTACCGAGCAATAATAAAAAAATAAAAAATTTTAAATTTTTTTATTTCGTAACAAGTTATACGAGCAATAATAATAAAAAATTTTAATTTATTAGAATTTTTTTAATTTCGTTTCAGTTTACGAGGAATATAAAAAAAAAAATTTTAAATATTTTTTATTTCGTTTCAGTTTAAGAACAATAATTAAAAAAAAATTACAAAATTTAAATTTTATTAAATCGGTTTCAGTATACGAGCAATAATAAAAAAATAAAAAATTTAAATTTTTTTTATTTCGGTTTCAGTTTACGACGAGCGATAATAAAAAAATAAAAAAATATTAATTTTTTTTATTTCGTTTCCAGTTAACGAGCACATAATAATAAAAAAAATTTAAAATCTATTAATTTTTTTTATTTCGTTTCATACGAGCAATAATAAAAAAAATTTTAAAAGTTAATTGTTTATTTCGGTTTAAGGTTTAAGAGCAATAATTAAAAAAAATTAAAAAATTTAAATTTTTTTAATCGTATCAGTTTTACAGCAAAAATAAAAAAAAAATTAAATTTTTTTTATTTCGGTTTCAGTTTACGAGCGAAATAAAAAAAAAAAAAAAATTTTTTTTTTTTAAAATTTCGGTTTCAGTTTACGAGTAATAATAAAAAAAAATTTAATTTATTAAATTTTTTAATTTCGGTTTCAGTTTACGAGCAATAATAAAAAAAAATTTAAAAAATTAAATTTTTTTTATTTCGGTTTCAGTTTACAAGCGATAATAAAAAAATTAAAAATTATTAATTTTTTTTATTTCGGTTTTAGTTACGAGCAATAATAAAAAAAATTAATATATTAATTTTTTAATTCTTTTTATTATTGCTCGTAACTGACACCGAAATAAAAACGTGTATAACCCATGTATAAAATGTGTGAAAAAAACGTGTATAAATTTTAAATAACTTGAAAATATATTTTTTGTAACATCAACTGAATTTGAGTTAATTGGCAAACAGTCGTTTAGCAATAAAGGACTATCGTTGCAACTGTTCGTATTAAATGGACTAACGTTGCAAATCGAGAGGTAACAGACTACATATAATAAGGAATTCGAATTTTTCAATTGGAACATACAATAATAAAAAAAAGTGTCTATATACAATAACAAAAAATGACAAGTTGGATACATTTTCAAGTCATTAGCCCATCTTTATAATATCAAATTTAAAATATGGAGTATATACTTAAATATATTTTTAAAACATCAAAAGATATCAAATATCCATAACTTTATGTAACTTATTTTTAGACTATATTATTATTGTTTTTTTTATAGTAAAACACAAATTGGCTAATAGCTCACTTGGTAAACCTTGTTGCATCCTTGCAAGTCCCTGAGTTCAAACCTTTCAATGATACATATTTTTACAAAAAAAATTCTAAAAACCGAAAATTCATTTAATAAATTCAAAAAAGTTTTATAAAAAAATCCCTTGTGTTCCATGTCATCATTTATGAGTGGCACATCCTTGTTGAGGTGTCAACTCATATTAAATCCAGTCATATTAGTCATGTCATCGTTGTTTGCGTCATGTCATCGTCGAGGTGGCATTGAGTCACTATTTCATATTAATCCAGTCATAGTTAGCTCCATATATAGGTTATATATATATATATATATATATATATATATATAATATATATATAGAAATATATATATATAATAATATATATATATATATATATATATATATTTATATATATATAAATATGTGATTTTCTTTGAGACCACTTTTTTTGTACAGAACCTACAAATTTTAATCCATTAGATCATTTCATCAATGGATGAGATGACTTGTGCCATTAATGTAATTAATATAATTAAGAAGAATGTTTAGTAAAAAAAACAAATAAAAAGTTTAAAAATGGGCAAAAGAAAGGAAAGCAATAACGAATTTCAAATAATAGTTATTCTTAAAAACCGTCCCCACCTTTTTAGACCTGACTCAGGAGATTAGTTTATATACATTTTAACTCACATACAATTATTTACCACCGACGAACCATACCACATCACGATTCCAAAATCGCCTCCATCCATCGTCATCGTATCCAAATCCGCCTCCATCAATCGTCATCAAATCCATGACCGCCTACATCCATCGTCTTCAGATCTGTATTTTTCTTACTTTGACTCACAATCATCGCCCAATCGACACCCTCACATCGAATGATATTTGAAATCGACACCCCAAACCTCTGAGATGTGAAACCGACACCCTGAACAACCATGTTCTCCTGTGTGTGCGGATTGGAGAGGATCAGGAGACCTAAGCGGCGACGACTGGGAAACATCCGATGTGTATTTTTTTTTCTTTTATTGGTTTCATAATGTTGATCATTAAGGGTTTCAGACTTTCTGCCAATGCAGTAATATTCTAGACAAAAAGTGATTGAAATTTCTTAATATGGATTTAGCTATCACTATTAGTTTTGATTTATACGTATATATGTATTCATTTGGGTTGAAAATAACTGTTGTGACATCTTTTGTTTGATGAATGATAATGTGTACCTACTGTATTTGTTGTGACATCTTTTGGTTAAAAATAACTGTTGTGACATCTTTTGTTTGATGAATGATAATGTGTACCTACATCTTTTGTTGTGACATCTTTTATAAGTATACTTTATTTTTTAAATTGATTTTTGGAAACACAATAGTAAAGAAGAAAAACTCTATTTATGCCTTATATGAATGATAATGTGTACCTACTGTATATCAACGAACCCAAACCACTTTGTCATATGGACTCATGAATGCAGTTCATCTAAGTTCTAATCGTGCTTAATGCCTAATAAGCTAGTTGTAATGTTTATTTTTATTCTTTGGCATAATTCATATAAATAAAGATTGTGCATATGTGTTACGCTATAGTTGTTATAGATCTTATTTAATTTGTGTATATTTGTGTTTACAAGTTGTTACTGATTTACGTTTTAGTGCTAAATGGTATGTGACATAATATGATCATTGTTTTTTGAATGTGCAGTTGCAGCAAGATCATATGCTCATAAAAAATTACAGCGTGCATATACGTTTTTTGAAGACGGGCGCATATGTCCTAATAAATTTGACGAGAAAGCGTAGCGTGCATATATGTTATTTGAAGAACTGGCGCATATGTTCTAATAAATTTGACGAGAAAGCGTAGCGGCCATATATGTTATTTGAAGATGGGCACATATGTTCTAATAAATTTGACGAGAAAGCGTTGAGTGCACATATGTTCTTGGATGACGTGCACATCTTTATTTAACAAGACACATTTGTATTTGAATTGTATTTCATTTTATATCAAATATTTGTATACTATTTATGTTTTGGTTTGTTTTAAATTTGAGAGTTTACATGTATATGTTTATGTTTTTTGTTATAAATTTCAAAGATCAAAAATATAAGCCATAGACATATGTGTCATTACCATTTTAAAAACATAAATTTGTTGTCTAAACAAATCTACGCAAGAAACATATGTAAATTAAAAAAAACATATATGCACCTTAATTTCTGAATAAATGAATACTGAAAAAAGTATAAAATTAAAAAAAAAAAGTTCCGAAAATCAAAGAAATTAAAAAAACGTTTTTAAATTAAAAAAATTCAAAAAGAAAATTTAAAATATGTTTTGACTATTTTACCCTTTTGAATTGAAAAAAACAATTAATAATACACTAAAATCCTATTGGTTTAAACTGGTTCTGTAGGTTTTGTACAAAAAAATGGTTCTGTAAAGAACGTTTTCCCTCTATATAATATAAATTTAAAAACGGGATCCGTTAATTAGAATCCGGATCGATTGAGAAGGTTTTATTTTTAGAAGATTGAAAAGGTTTTCAAAAATGATAGATTTTTAACTTTGATTCAAGTTTTTCAAGCGAAACTACATTTTAATGTATTAAATCCCAAATGTGTAAATAAATTCGAATCAATGTTAAAAATGTTTAGGAATAAAGAAATTCCTAAAAAGTGTCGTCGCTTCACCAAGTTCCATAGATAACTGTCGTTAGCCTTCGTTAAGTAATTTTGAAAAACTAACATAAGTTAGATACTAAAAGGCCAAGATAAACCTTGCAAAGCCCAAGCCAACCCATCACCCATTGTAAGTATATAAACACCTCTCCATGCCTTGGAGAGGTGGTTGGATTGCACATTTTAAACACAACATTAATATAAGTTTTACAATCCTCTCTCTAATGTTTAACCCCAACCCTCTCTCATCACTAAAACAATCTATTCCCTCCACTTCTAGTATGTTATTTGATTAGTCTTCATTGGTATCAAAGACCATGGAGTGGCGTGATAGGATATGTGTGTTCGGTTTTGTTCGTGTAGTATTTCCTCATCTATTCGTATTTTTTTATTAATTATTTTTCTTGTTTTCTAAGCTTAAATACCACACTAAAAGATCATCTACATAGGTAGCTTTGATCTAGTATCCTTGGATATAGGTGTGTGTTCTTAGATTCATAGAAAAATCTCTTATTTTGTGTCATTTTGGGTTCGTTAGCTTTATAAAGGTCAAAATCTTGATTTTAATTTTTTCGGCTTAAAAACCTTATAGTTGTCATTTTTCTTGTCCCTATAGGCTTAGTAACTCTTTTGGTACAAAAATTTTCGGAAAACAATCGTCAAAAACGTGTCTTTTTTAGTTTTGAAAAAGTGGGTTTCGTGATATAACCGATCTAGTTTTTATAGTGTTAACCGATCTAGTGAGTTTAAGTTACAACCGATACTAGTGTAAAACCGAGTGTGAACCGAACTAGTATAATACAGTGTGAACCGATCTAGTAAAATTCCACAGTGTGAACCAAACTAGTTTGTTACAGAGTGAACCGATCTAGTTGTTACAGTGTGAACCGATCTAGCTTATTACAGTGTGAACCGATCTAGTTGACTGTAGTGTGAACCGAACTAGTTGTTACAAGTGTGAACCGATCAAGATTGACTGCAGAGTGAACCGTTCTAGTTGTTACATGTATGAACCTGATCATGAGCTACAACCACAACATCATATGTAACCCCCGTAAAATGCTAATAAACAGGGACTAAAACACACTAAAATATGGATAAATATGTGCAAATAGATTTTGTATTAGGTTTGTTTTTTATGTCTTACAGTACAAAGGAATTGAAAACAAAGCCAAAACGTAATTTCGGGTGACTTTCGAGTGACGTCTTCACGTTTATCGAGGTTCGAAACGAAGTCGTTAATTTTCCTCCTCTATCCACGCTATAAAAAAGAAAACAAAAACCATTGGAAAGAGACAACTAAATACGAGTCCAACGTACCTGTGCCATTATATTTGAACCTTTTTATTTTGAACCTTTTTCGTCCCTGTTTGAACCTTTAGTAAAAATAAACCTGGTCCATCTTAATTAAGGGTTATATATTAGATTTTACATTCCTATATTGAAGCTATGCTCTAGCACAGCGGTAAGCTTGCTAGAGCTATGCTTCTATATCAAGAGGTCGTGGGTTCGAAACGCAGGAGGGTAAAATCCCCTCCACGTGGCGGACCCAGACCCGACCCGACCCAAGACCCGGCCCAAGACCCGATCCAGACCGGACCCACGACCCAACCAGGCCCGGTTGTTGACTGGCGGTCAACCACCATTGACCGGTGGTCCGGCGGTGGTCCGCCGCCGTTGACCGGTGGTCCCAACGCAGTTGACCGTCGTTGGCCACCGTTGGCTACCACCGTTGACCGGTGGTCCGGTGGTGGTCCGGTGACGGTGCCAGAACAGTAATTACACCACGTGGCACCACTCAGGTGGTGACACGTGACATTCTAATGATTGGAGTACGAGGTATTGTGTAGGTATACGAGGTTGCATTACGTGAATGAAACCAGAAGCACACGTGCAAGCCCAATCCCCTCATTGGTGGATCCAAACTGGCGGTAACATGTATAATCATTGGCGTAATTAATAACAAGCGTTGGGAAACGAAATGATGGAAAATACCCCTCACCTATGCACTATAACGCGTCAGAAATGGCCTGAATAAGACGAAAATGCCCCAAAGCCCACTTTTTGGCTATAAATGGAACGCAGCAGCTTCATTGAACGAGTGTTTAGTGTAGTTTTTTTTTTGTTTATATTTCATAGTAGTGTAGGAGTAGTGTAGCTTATTTTTATGTCTTTTTAGCTTATTAGTTTGCTTATTGTAAAAGCTTTTTGTTGCTTTTTAGCTTATTGTAATCAAGATTTTGAGCTTATTAAATGAAGAAGTTATTTCAAAGGTTGTGTTTTCTTTCTTTAGCTTATTATTTGAGCTTATTCTCTTGTCTTTTTCTTATTTCTTTTTAGCTTATTTCCAAATAAGCTCATGCTTATAGCTTAATTTTTGGATCCTATCTCTTAAGCTTATATTCTAATAAGCTACTTCCATAGCTTATTTAGACTACCTTATTTTATAATTTTTTTCGATTTAGAGCTTTTATTAAGTAAGTTATTTTTTTATTATATGTTTTCGATTGCTTATTTTTATTCAAGCTTATTTTTTTTCTTTATATAGATCTAATCCTTAATCATACCCGATCCGAGTTCACTTGATTGAACACCTTAGTTTCGGGTGGATTAGATCTAAAAATAATAGATCTTATATTTTTAGCTTATTTTCTAGCATAAAGTTTGTTGCTTTTTTAATTCTAGCTTATTTTTCTTAGATCATAAATCTTTAATATACCCATCCAAGTTCACTTGATTGAACTATCTTAGTTTCGGGTAGATTTAGATCTAAAGTTTTCATCTTTTAGCTTATTGTCTTTAGAATAAATTCTAAAATAGCTTTTGCTTATCTCATCTTTTTCTCTTTTCTTGTCTTTACTTTTTCAAAAATGCTTATTGTTTGATTAAGCTCGATTCGAATGCTAAAAAGGGTGTCATGATCTCCAACTCGACTTATTCATTAAGTCTTGAGCATCATTATCTTCGATAGCTATTATTACTTATTATAGTCATAAAGTTTTCTAAACTTTACTATTTTTTCATATAGCTTATTAAGCTAGGCTTATTTTCCGAAGGTATTTGTAGCTTATTTGAAAGTGGCTTATTTATAAGCTTTTTAATTCTTTATCCTTTTCTTTCGAAAAAGCCTTGATAGCTTTTTTTAAGCTTATTCTAGTTTTTTAAATTTCAAAAGTAGTTTTTTTATATAGATTTATTCCTATTTTAATATTTACAAAAAAATAGTTATCAAAATAGCTTATTTTTCTAAAAACGTTTTCATTCTTATTAGCTTATTTTTGTCTTAACTTTCATTCTTATTTTTATTTTCCATCCATTCTTCATCTAAGGCCGGAGCTTAAGAGTCTTATAAGGTTGAAAATAAATAAGTTTTTATCTTAATTTTTAATGAAAGTAATTAGTAGATAAAGTTGACAACTTATTTGCTAGATGATGAAGTAGAGCTTAAAGTGATAAACATTATTTAGTTTATTAAGTTTTGTAAGATCGGAGGGGTTATCGTTTATTTGCGGCACTCAATTGGATTTATTTTTCTATTCTAACCATTATTCAATTAATTTTTGTAGATTTAAATTAGTTATTTTAAAAAATGTTTTGCAATCTCTTTATTTGCCATGCGTAGTGAGTAGTTTAACTTGTGTTAGCTAAGTGATTAGTGATTTGGAATTTAAGTGCGGTTTTAAAAAAGGTTTTTTACATACCGTCATTTACTTTTAATGCAATTTAAATACTTTTCATTTATTTTAAAAAAGCATTTTACTTACATGTCATTTAATTTTCATGCAACTTGTTTTCTAAGGATTTTTATTCGTTAAACCTAAGCCCGTACTTAAGGAATATTTCACGTCACTTAGCAAGCATATTTGTCATTTTTATCAATTTTAGTATAATCTTAGAATTAATATTAATTTAATTTTTAGTATAAAAATAGTTTAAAGCCAAAACCAAAATATTTGTCATTCAAGCACCAAACGAAATATTCTCATGAATTTTAATTCATCTCTTGTCATGGAAACGAAACTCGGAAGATAGACTATTATTTTTCCCTAAAGTAATTTGTCCTTATCTACGGGAATAGTACTATATATTATTACACACCTTTGACGAAAAATTTTTAAAAAAAAAAAAATCATGAACGATATATTTGTTACAGTGTGAACCGATCTAGTTAACTGTAGTGTGAACCGATCTAGTTAATTTCACTGTGAACCGAACTAGTCAAGTTTAATCAAAACCGAACAACTTAAATTTCTAAAGTATACTGTTTATCTCTTTGACTTATAAAATCCCGCGAAACATTAACTTGTTTTCCTGGTTTTGTCAAGAATTTTAAAATCCCGTGTAGTTTCAAGAATTCAAATACTCAAGAGACACCTTAATCAAACACAATTTCTTTCTACCACCGTTCGATCCGACAATAATCTTTTAACATACAAATTTCTCAATGACGACTCTTGCTGACAAAGCAATTCTTTCGGGTGCTGACGATCGTTCCACCGATGTTTTGGAAAAAGATATGTATAATCTTGGAAAAGGCATAATAAGAGCTAGATATAATAATAGACAACTGGAAGAAGATTCTTAAATCCTTACAATGGTCCCTCTCATCTGGCCTTCAATTGAAGAAAATGGAGTTGACAAAACCAAAGAAATATTCTGAGTTATCTGCTCAAAGGCAAATTCAAGCTGATTGTGATACCAAGGCAACAATATCATTCTCCTCCAAGGACTACCAACCTGGGTCTATGCCATTAGTTTGGCATCCACCATAAAGTCGCAAGAACTTTGGCAAGAATTCAACTTCTCATGCAAGAACTTCATTGACGCTAACCTGGGAACGAGAGTGTAAGTCTTTATGATGAAATTCGATAAGTTTTTGCTTATAAAAGGGAAACACTACGTGTAGTTCCACTTGAGATATTTCATGCTACTTAATGACATGAACATCTCAATATGAAACCTGAACAATTTTAAAAGTGAACAACAAGTTTTTGAACACTACCCTTTCCTTCTGAGTAGAGCAAATATGTGAACAGATGTCAAACTGTTCGGGATATTGCAAATAAAAAAAACCCCCCCCTAACGTTGATCAGCTTCATAGCTTAACATGGGACAACCCGAATTGTCATGCAATAGGTTCGTTTAATGCATGAACGCAACCAGATCCGCTGCTTTGTTGCAACCCATCAGATTGACCCAGTCCACCTTATCAAACTCCTCAAAAACTCTTACCCAAAACACTCAATTTCAATCACAAGTTTCACCATATCAGTCTCCACAGTATGGATCACCTCATCAGTCTCAACAATACTCAACTCATCAATCATCAACACCTCTTTCAATCACTTATCCATCCAATGATTATCAATCATCAATTCACCACAACGTTTATTCTCCATCATCATCCATCCCTCAATTGGAATATGCTCCCTCAGTTAACCAACAACCTAAATTTTCCCAACCAGACTCGGGTCTAATTGTTCTAGTGTTCCAGAAAGGTGATGATCCCATTGATGCCATCAATCACATATGTTCTTTCCTTACTGCTGTTGTCACTTCCCCGCTACCCCCTAACCAATAATCAGCTGTGAAATCAATCAAACCCTAAGCCAAAACAAAAAGCTACCATTAATAATGGAAGAGTGACCGTACAACCAATTCAGGGGAGACAAACGTCTTTACTGCGGGTACTACAAGGACATACACTCCAAGGAGCAAAGGAGCAATTCTGGGAAACAAAGGAACTAGTTATATGATACAACTGCAAAGGGAAGGCCACATGTTCCCAAATAGTGCACTAAACCTAAATGGAAACGGGAATAATCTTGGTTTAAAGGATAAAGTATGGTATGGTAACAAACTCAAGAAAGTGGGTCAAATCTACATGAGGAGGACTTGCAATTTTTAGCAGATCTAGGAATTCCAAAAGGTCAAGCCACACAGACTCATTACTCACAATGCTGCTTATCAGCTGATGATTTGGATGCATATGACTCTTATTGTGATGAAATCCAACAACTGCCAAAGTTGCTCTCTAATGGCGACTTAACTCATTATGGTCTCAAATGCTCTTGTTGAGATACATAAAGCTGAATAATGGTGAATAATAATAAAAATTAATCAAGCTGTGTAGGCGATGCCGTCTTCTGAACAGTCGAAATGTTTGATCATTCGGAGACTGAAATAAACAGCGATAGCAATATCATTCCTTATTCTCAGCATGTGATTGAATCACAACATGCAACTGTTCAGAATTCTAACTTCTCTACACAACAAGATGCACTGATATTATCTGTGATTGAACAACTGAACAACCAAGTATTACTTGTACCAAGATAAATTTGGGAAAATAAACGTGTCAAGATACATTAACTGATGGCATTGGAAAGTATAAGGAACAAGTTAAAGTCTTGAAAGTAGGACAAAATGTTGATTTAAAGAGTAATGATATCGTTTCATATTCAAGTGCAAAGTCTATAGAGATTGATCGTCTTAAACAAACTCTTTCTGAACATTTAAAAAAAGGAATCTTTAATGCAAACAGTTACTCTTCTCAAAAATGATTTTAAGAAAGAAGAATCAAGAACATCAAAAGAGAGATAGTGTTAGACAGAAGATCAAAACTAGATCATATGTTTATTAAAAGAGCATATCAATCTGCACAAACTGTTTTAACATGTTACGAAACCTCAGTTTTTCTATAGATCATACCACTAAACAAGCTCTAGGTTTTCAAAATCCTTTATATCAGAAGAAAGCTCAACAAGTTGGAACCAAGCTTTATGAGGGAAATGTCATTAAGAATACAAGTGCCATTGTGAATCCGACTAACCGAAGAGAACTTTATGCTTGCTGAAGAGAGTCCGTTCAAAAAATGCTTTAACACAAAAGGATCCAAATGATGTTAGAAAAGAAGGTTATTATTATACCCAGTCGATTATGCTTCCTTTAATCAACTTTCTCAAGCTTTTAAAACACGATTTGTTCCACAAACGGAAATATCTGCTGAACAAGCCCTTTTGGTCTTCAGAATTCTTAATTCTCCAGAACGCCACTCTTTCTAGTATACCCACCAAAGTTGAGGTTTCCAAAAGAACTTCCTACATCAGCATGGTTAATACGAGTTTAAAGAAAACTTAAACACATCTTGCTGGTTTTGACGTAGTTATCAAAGAAAGAACCACACCCACAACCATCATTGAAGGCTCGTGGGGGTTCAAACATACAAAAGCTTGTTTTAGAGATGAAATAATTCCATTTGTAAAAGCTCTGAAGAACTTATTTAATACATTCGATCAATATTTAATTGATGAACTTTCTAAAGTCCAAAATGTCTTCCATTAAATGGAACAGACTGTGGAACAACATCGTTTAGAGTCAAAAACATTTGAAGTTAAAATGAATCAAGTTTTGAACAAAAACGAACGACTCTTGGAACAAGTTATTAGCAAAGATATCGTGAACACTATTGTAAATTCTTCTGTGGATATTGCTTCTGTGAATGTGCATGAATGTGAAAAGTGTCTCAAACTTGAGACTGAGCTTCTCAACAAAAAGGATTTCGTTGAAAAAGAGATATACGATACACTGTTAAAATTTTTTACCACTCTTGAAAAACATTGCATCTCTTTAGAAGTTGATAGTCAACTTAATCAGGAAATTTTTCAAAGGAACAATTTTGTTTCCAATCAAAGTGCTCCAAGTTTTGATCAATTGTTTGAATTAAATGAATTGAAAGCTCAGTCCCAAGAAAAAAACACAGTCATTAAGAAGTTGAAAGAGTGAATTAAATCTCTAAGTGGAAAAATGAATGAGGATAAGATTAAAAAGGACTTAGAAGAGATTGAAACAATAAATATTGAATTGGATCATAGGATGTCAAAGCTTATTGCTGAGAATGAGCATTTGAAACAGACCTATAAGCAACTTTATGACTCGATTAAACCAGCACGTATTCGATCAAAAGAACAATGTGATGATTTAATTAATCAAGTCAATCTAAAGTCTGTGGTAATCTCTGATTTAAATGCTAGTCTTCAAGAAAAAGTTTTGGTAATTATAGATCTTAAGGATGATTTAAGGAAACTTAAAGGAAAGCTCTAGTTGATAACGATGCTACAAAACACCCTAGTGATCCAGAAATGCTTAAGATTGATGTGGAACCAAAAACCCCTAAATTGTTGAATAAAAAGACAGCTCACTCTGCCTATATTAAGCACACTCAAAAGAAGCTAACCTCAAAAGACAAAAGAAGCTAACCTCAAAAGAAGGCCAAAGACACTATCAAGTATACATCTACTCCTCTTCTAAGTACTTCAACTTAGGACTCGATCTTCATTTTCCGACTTCTAAGTAAATATCAGCTTAGGACTCGGACTTCAAGAAAAATAACTTACAGTTACTTCAAACTGTAACTCTAATTGAAGCTGCCCGCAAAATGTTGATTTATGCAAAAGCTCTGTTATTTTTATGGGCAGAAGCAGTTGCTACCGTATGTTACACCCAAAATCGTTCCATCATACGCCTTCGTCACGGCAAAACACCATATGAGCTTTTACATGACAAACCTCCCGACTTATCATTTTCCATGTATTTAGTGCACTTTGCTATCCGACAAATGATAGTAAGAATTTGGGTAAGTTACAATCAAAGGCTGATATTGGTATTTTCATTGGTTATGCACCCACAATGAAAGCATTTTGAATTTACAACCGACGTACCAGACGAATCATTGAAACAATTCATGTAGACTTTGATGAGCTGACTGTGATGGCTTCTGAACACAGCAGTTCAAGACCCGCACTTCATGAAATGACTCCTGCAACAATCAGTTCAGGACTCGTGCCAAACCCTCCTACTTCAACACCGTTTGTACCTCTTTTAAGAACTGATTGGAATCTTTTGTTTCAACCACTGTTTGATGAATTACTCGCTCCTCCACCTAGTGTTGATCACCCAGCCCCTGAAGTCAATACTCTAATTCCCGAAGTAGTAGCTTCAGAACCTGCTGCATCAACCGGTTCACCTTCCTCAACAACTGTTGATCAAGATGCACCATCACATAGTAACTCTTAAACAACACCCAAAACTCAATCTCATGTCATTCCTAATGATGTTGAAGAAAACAATCATGACTTAGATGTTGCACACATGAATAACGATCCGTTGTTTGGTATTCTAATTCTATAAAATGATTCTGAAGTATCATCTTCTTCGGATGTTATTCCTACTGTTGTGCATATTTCTACTCCTAACTCAGAACACGTTAACAAATGGACCAAGGATCATCCTTTAGACAACATCATCAGTGAACTTGAAATACCTGTTTCCACAAGACTTCAACTCCATGAACAAGCCTTATTTTGTTACTACGATGCCTTTCTCACATCAGTTGAACCAAAGAACTATAAAGATGCTTTAACTCAAGCATGTTGGATTGAAGCAATGCAAGAGGAGTTACTTGAATTTGTTTGTCTTGAAGTCTAGGAACTCGTTCCACGTCCAAATAAAGTGATGGTCATTACTTTA